>MVGC01000050.1:0-82758 GCA_003589665.1 Aspergillus sclerotialis
ACTTCATTAAACATGCAGAAAGGTGAAGACTCGAAAGAGTTCCTTTTGATCATACGTTGACAATAGGGTAACATCGATCCCGGACTTCTTTGCGAAGGAATCAACATTAAATGAAACATCCCACGTTTTCTCCCCGCTTGGGCGTAAATTGTGGAGGAAACTTAGATCGTCGGAATATTTACTACGTACGTAACAACATCGTCGGCTAAATTAGCGACTCGTATTTAGATCTTTAGGTACCGTATGCCATCCTACCAGTATCTGCCAACATCATGAAGCTCAGAATCCTTTTAGTGTCGCTGCTTTCAACTCTGGGTTATGCTTTTCCTTCGTCAACAGCAGTAGACAAGGCATCGCGATCTCCAGGGAAGAGTGTGGACTTGGGTATTCCCCAGCTGTTTTCCGAGGATACCACTGCAAAAGTTTGGCGAGTTGCACTGAATCTTTTGAACGACGTAAGGTGCCCTCTATTAAGGGCTACAAATTCTAATAATTTCAGCTCCCAGATAAATACCCTGAGAAAGTTCCAGATACCGGGGCTAATGCCGGCCATTATGCGTTAGAAGACGTCTCATATTGGACTTCTGGGTTCTTCCCAGGATCCGTCTACGATTTGTTAGAAAGGGCCGTTCGATTTCCCAGTCACTTTCCAGCAAATAACATCGATAGACAAGAAATCCATGATCAACTACTTGATCTCGCCGGCAAATGGGCAGATCCATTGCACAAACAGGCCCTCCGAACCGATACACATGACTTGGGATTTGTGATCATGCCAGCTTTGCGGAAAGACTGGGAATTAAACGGGAATCAAAAGAGCTTGGATACTATCGTGACCGCGGCACATAGCCTGGCAACAAGATTTGATCCCAGGGTCAATGCAATTCGGAGTTGGGACTCTTTCGAGAACAAGATTATGAATATTACCGACAAAGAAACCAATTTCCTGATCATTGTTGACAGCATGTGCAGTGAGTATTGTGGTCGAACAGTGCAAATGCATTCTAATCCCAGAAACAGATATGGATCTGCTTTTCTATGCTGGTCACCAGACATCAAACCAAACATTGATTGATATCGCTACAACACATTCCCATACCGTTCTGCGCGACATTGTTCGGGAGAATTATTCCACCTTCCATTGCTGCAATATCAACCCCCAAACAAATGAACTTAAATGGAAGGGGACTGCTCAGGGATACAAAGACTGGTCAACGTGGGCTCGGTAAGTCTATCTTCTACTTAATAGGTCCAGCTAACGGATGCAGTGGACAAGCTTGGGCAATTTTGGGATTCACTCAAACATACAGTTGGACTAAAGATCCCGTCTTCCTCGACGCTGCCAAAGGTGTGTCAGACTACTATATCAAACGCCTCAACGAAGCGAAACACAGTCACCCATACTTTCCTCTCTGGGACTTTGACGCACCGACTGTAGATGGCCAGTTACCTCCCCGCGATACCTCATCGGCTACGGCGGCAGCAACCGGGCTTTTGAAACTCCACCAGATTCTCAAGGGTGACTCGCCATATCTTAAAGCGGCGGTAAAGATTATTTCTCAGACAATCGACTTGTCATATCCTGGTGATCCAGCCAGTTTGAGCATGTCTGATGGAAAGATCACCGTAACTCCACCAGAAGCAAAGTGGGATGCGCTTTTCATGAACGCTACAGAGAACAACAATGAGTTTGCCATGACAATGTCAAATAATACGGGGATTGTCTATGCGGATTATTACTTTTTGGAATTCGGAAATGCGTTGTTGGAGATGGGATTTGTATAGTCTAGAGTCGGCTCTGGCCGACAGATCTGCAAGAAGTCGGAGAATTGATCGATCATGAATCAGTCGGAAAATACTCCATCCTCCTCAATACTACATTGACTTGCCTAATATGTATATGTATATTGAGCGGATAACTCCGCATTTTCTAAATTCCCCACGCTATAGTTGCATAATAGTCGGGATATCTCCGACTGTACTTGAGATATTGATAAAAATGCATCCTTTCCATGAACAGATCAATAGACTCAATTGAGAACCATGCTATTTTTCACACTAGTTCACAGTTTGACGGCACTCGTGTGCCTAGGTACCCTCTCCAATGGCGCCACGCCCAAGAAGAAACTCATCATTGACACCGATATGTTCAGCGATGTCGAGTACGAGTCCATAAAACCACGTAGATTGATATACTGACAATACAGTGACACTGGCGCCCTCCTCCTAGCTTCAACGGAACCATCCGTTGACCTCCTTGCTGTAAACGTCAATTACCCATCTTCCTACTCCGTTCTAGCAGTAGGAAGCATGCTGGGCCACTATGGGTATTCAGATGTACCTATTGGATCCCTCCGTCCTATTATGAATGATACTTTCTTCGATGATAATACTTTCGAGAACGGCGAATACGCCAGTAAAGTTTCATATCATTGGGGGAGTCAGTCCTCGTTGGCGTGGGGAGAGGCTGACAAGGCTTGGGATCCAGTTAAGCTGTATAGGAAGGTTCTGGCAGAACAGGATGATAATAGTGTTACAATATCCAGTATTGGGTTCTTTGACAATGTGGGTTTCAATTGCTCTTTTGAGAGTACAAGCTAATTGAGTAGTTATCCGGGCTTCTTGAATCGACTCCTGATTCTTACTCTGACCTGTCTGGACATGAATTAGCAAAGAAAAAGGTCAAAGAACTCGTTATAATGGGTGGGCAATATCCTTCAGGTCGGGAGTTTAACTTTTACGGCTGCTCCCCTTCTGTTACAGCACATGTTGTCAATAACTGGCCTGGTCGAATGGTATTCTCAGGACACGAATTGGGAATCAATGTTATGACTGCTGCCCGATTTACGGTTGAGGGACCGAAATGTGATCCTTCCCGGGCGGCTTATGAGTGGTACAGGTAGGTTGTGTCTATGATTCTCAGAATAAGGCTGATATTCGCAGTGGGTACAATAAAACACGTCCTGGTTGGGATCCGTTAACAACGCTCTATGCTATTCACGGATTCGGTGATTTGTTTGAATTCGGTAATGACGGTGGTCATAATTATGTTTATGCTAATGGCTCCAATGTGTGGCTTCCTGAATCGAAGGAGTACCCGCAGCATTATTTGAAGTTGAAAGTTTCAGATGAGAAGGCAGGAAAGGTGTTGGATCAGTTGTTTATTGATGGTGCGAGGCAAGCTTGTCAATAGTTGAGAATGATATGTGGGCCATATTCAGCATCCAGTCCATATCCTAGGTAATCCTATGTTGGATGATCAAGCATAATGCAGTCGTTTGGAATATCCACCATCAACAACAATTTCCTAAGCACTGTTAGCAAGCTCCAATAAGAAGCGAATAAACTTACACCTCCAGTCGCAAACCCAGTCTCCTTAGCTCCCAAAAACTCTAGCCACACAGCAATATCCTCTCCCCTCCCAAGTCTCCCAACTGGATGCTGCTCATGATCAATATCCCTCATTCCATACCCCCATTCAGGCGCCCATCCAGTATGTCCACCCTCGACGTTCTTATCCTCTGGAGGTAGTCGTTCATGTCGAATATCAATCCATCCCGGACTGAGACAGTGAACGCGGATCTTTGGCCCGAGAGATACAGCCATGCCATGGGTTAATCCTACAAGACCGGCTTTACTCGCTGCATAGCTTTCACAGTGTGGTTCAGATTGCTGGGAGCGGCATGAGGAGATATTGATAATCACTCCTGATCCTGTGGGTGATTGATCGAGATGTTTAATGCAATGCTGTGAGACCCGGAATGTCCCTGTTAGGTTTGTACCGATGACACGTTCCCAGTCTGATATTGGGACTTCATCCATGCGGACTCCAGCTGTCCAGTATGGACTCTTTACTTTGTTAGTCAATGGTTTACTACTTCATAGGACACATACATTTACACCCGCGTCTAGTAAGTTAGTATTGGCCTCAATAGTAAGACCAAGGTGACATACTATTAACAAGGACATCCATGTGGCCAAATTTCAGGACACACTCCTGGACAGCAGCTTTAACAGACTCATCGTTCGAAACGTCTATCAAAGCATACCCAAGACGGGAGTACTCCTCGTCCGTAAACTGCTGTTTAAATTCTCCTTTAAATGTGGCCTCCATAGCCTGGGAATTAAAGTCTGTTCCGAATACACTGTGTCCATTCTTTATAAGGTATCTAGTAGAAGCTTTGCCGATGCCAGAAGCGGCGCCTTGAAGAATTAGCGTTGTCTATATGGACAGGAGGGGATAATACCCGAGATGAAGAATGTTTTGGCCATGTTGGTGGGTATACGATAGAGGTGGAAGTGATGTTTGTTACTTACTGAGGGAGTATATGGACTTGACCAGTTGACCAGTTGATCTCCCCACGTTGTAAGTGGGGGTTTCTTTCTTTCTCTCCCACGTACCAGTTTGACTCCAAATATTCGGCCTGATTATGACTTGTTAATTCTGGCTATCTTCCTCGGTGTCATCATCTACTTTGGGCAAAGAACACAATGAGTACTCGCAGATTGGGAGGGAATCAAAACCAGGTTGGATGGCTTCGGGATGTGAGATCTCGACTATGCGATGCATATCCCTATGAATGTTTTAATTGGGACTAATGATTGGTGTTTCTCTTAGATGCTTCATCTGTGGTCATTGATGTTTTATGTTGGAGCTCTAATACTTGGTGGGAGAGACCAGTATAAAATCTACTTGCCACACAAGTTAACACCGAGGAGAGCCAGACAAAGACACTCTCTCACCGGAGAATGCCGAGTTACTGTCTTAACAGAGTGGACGATCCTCTCATTTCAGAATAACACTAGTACAAAGTCAGAAGAGTTCGGCTTCATTATCGTGAACCAACTCAACACCAATACAGACTCCGAGTCAGTACAGTGCCTCTTAGCACTCCCCGCACAGTTTATTCCCAAATTGGAGGATAATGCATCGAATCTGTATGACGCAGAATCGGGAATGCGCTTCTGAGACGGCAGGTGGCCACTGACAACTCAGTGAAAAAGTTCCGGGCGGCACAGAGACTAAGGATTTAGTGTATGCCCACACCGGAATATTGGCCATTTGGAAGTCTTCCGCCAGTTATTAGTTCGCCCTTGGCACTTTCCCCGCTTCTTGTGTACTTTTGTTCCTGAAATTCAAACTGATGCTGTTGGGAAACCTCGGGACACTCTTATAGGAATAAATTGGCAAGAAATGTCCCCAATGGAGAGGAAAGAACAGCAATCGCGAAAAAAAGAAACAATACAACAAGTACTGGGAGATTGAGATTGAAGCTACAGCGCTCGGGTAATCCTTCTTAATTTCGGCGTCGTCTGATGCATAACGTGGCCGTGGCGTTGGACTAAAATCATCCCCGACTTATAAGCCCGATTGTCTCCTCTTCCCACTATTCTTTGACCAGCTTCCCTTGTCACCACTATGGCTGAAGTCAAATCTTCCACTCCCGCGCTCGTGGACTCTTCTCGGGATCCCACCGATATCATTGTCCCTGATGTTGGTCTCTTTCTGATGTTACGGCTTCAGTGTAGACTAACTTGGAACAGGATGATGTTGATTACCCTTCAGATCTAGTCGATAATGCTTCGTTAGTTTGCTTGCCAATTTTTATATATAAGAAGTGTCTAACTGTTGTAAATAGAGAGACCGGAAGTTCAACGTATTCTTTATCTTCCAGTGTCGTGAACTACCAGTGAGTTTCCTACTTTGTCATAGATTTCTCTGTCTCACTAAGTTGATCCAGATATGAGGTGTGTACCTGTTTTATACAGATCGCCACAATGGACCATTGACGTCTTCAGAATGGTAGACGGTATCATGCATACCGCGAGGGAGCCTATTTCGCCGTAAGAAACCTCGATCGCGTTCTTCAATTCTTACTAATATATTTTCAGCCAAATGATGAGCAGGAACAAGCTCGTATGGATCTGGTCTGTTCCATATCCCCTTAGACTTGCAATTCATATCTAATATACACAGCTTCAACACATTACCAGGCTTATGGTAGGGGGTGAATTATTCCTTGCTCCCATTGGGCCAAATCCAGGGAGAATACTTGATCTTGGTACTGGAACTGGAAACTGGGCGATTCACTTGGCTGAGTACGATGCCCTAAATCTGTACTAGCTCACCACTAACATATCGTATAGTCAATTTCCAAAGTCGACTGTAATCGGTACGGAATGTCCTATCCTTAAGTATTGGCTATGCTAACTCTACTAGGCATTGACCTCAGTCCCATCCAATCCGATTGGTATAAACACTTTGCTACTGAAAATCTCTAGTTGCTAATCATCCACCTAGGGCACCGCCAAATTGTTACTTCCAAGTCGATGACTTTGAGTCGCCATGGGACTTTTGGGACTTCTCGAAACCCTTTGATTTCATTCATGCAGGTAACCTTGCCGGTTCAGTAAAGGACTTTCCTCACCTTCTTCAACAAGCGAAGAATACTTTGAATCCCGGTGGCTGGTTCGAATTTGTGGATTTTGCTCCAGAACCTTTTGCCGACGACGATACTCTTCAAGGCGCTCCGAATTTGTGTGAAATGAGCAGGTTTTGCAATGAAGCTAGTATTAAGTTTGGAAAGAAACTGAGGGTAACCGATTCGTACAAGCAGTGGATGATTGACGCCGGATTCAAGGATGTGAAGGAGCATGTCTACAAGGTATGTTTTCCTTCGCTTCATATTTTGCAGTCCTAGCCTAATCTTTAATGTATTAGGTTCCCATGGGGCGCTGGCCGAAAGACCCAAAATTAAAGCAAATAGGTGAATATCACCTGGTCCAGATGCTCGAGAGTCTAGAGCCCTATACCCTTGCCCTTCTGACACGAGTTTTGGGGTGGACCACCGAGGAAGTCCAAGTTCTCATCTCGGGAGCGCGTTCGGAGTTGCTCGACCGGAAGCTCCACATGTACTCGAAATTGTACTTTGTCTATGGCCGAAAGGATGAGGCTGATTAGGGTGGGAAGAGGGATGAGACAAGGGCGAAAAGGCACAGCCTTAGTGATTCTCTGGCCATCCACCTTAAGAACATATTTCCTGCTTTCCTACTTATGGCTCTGACCATGATAGTCGTCACGAATCGGATTTATATCGTATTAAGCTGGTATAAATTCTTGTTGTTATCAAGGTAACTTGATATTTACTTGTATCAACAAGGGCTACAATATATAGTTGAGTGCACTCACCATCGCAGAGAGCTCCACTCAACTGTAGAAGCCTTCTAATGAGCAATTGGAATCCAAAGATACCAAAGATAACCAGAAACTCGCGGCAGCTTAGCCCTAGGTGTAGAGACATCGAATAGTAGTAGGGCTTGTTAAACTAGAAACCTTCTATTCGAAAGTATCTACTATTAATACTATATCACTTACAGGAGTAGGTTAATTTGAAATTGGACTAGAATTAGCTTTGCTAGGTCCCTATACGGCGTTTATCAAACTTCCGTCACCAGCCATGAATAGGGTAGGTCGACCAATACGAACTTCTATACCATCTCTTAACTTCATCTCGCCCCATTACACAGCTCCCGGACCTCCCACGCGGCTGAGAAGCGAGCCGCTTCGCAACTTCATTAGCCTCGTACAAAGTCACCAGCTTCCTCTTTGCTCCGTTGTTCCCGCGTTCACGGCAAATATTACAGATAATCTGCAATTCGCTCATGTGGCTGTCATCACCTTCGACAAACGATTCGGGCGATCGTCCAAGAATGTTCTGTCTATTGCTTCCCCAGTCTCTATAGGCGCCTTTGGCAGCTGGAATTTCCGGCGGCTCGGACGTGACCTTGTTTGTCCAAAGGTTCACAGCTAATTCAAATGGCGTACATCCCGTCGCATCTTCACGATGGAGCAAATTGGGTCGACGGTCAACAATCAGCTTGAATATCCTGGGAACTTGGAATTTGATTGCGTCGTGGAGTGGTGTGTTTCCTGCTCCGTTGAGCATTTCCAGAGGTTTTTGGTTGATGCTGTCGGCCAGATCGAGAAGAATCTCAATGATGATAACCCCCTTGTCGGAATCCAGGCCGTATCTTCCGTGTCTAGCGCTGTGCATCCAGTACGCAATTGGGGTCAGAGACCCAGGTTCTTCAGAGCATCGTTCTGTAAGCATGGAAGATACCAGACTTGGGTCCACGAGCTCTAGGAAGTCCCGGATTTCGTCTGAATCAAGGCTGCTTTTGTGCAGAGAGTGGAGGAACAAATGGACGATATTACGCCCTTCTCGGTCGCGTAATGCCTGATTGGACCCAGCATTAATGAGCATACGAGCTGCATTCGCGCGATGCGCTGAGAAGGCAAGTTGCAGGGGTGTGTATCCCTCCACCGACTTGGTCTCCAGGCAAGTGGGATATTCATCCACCAGGTACTGAACCAAGCGATCGGACTCGACTGTCGGTTCGGCTAAAAGCGCGCAGTGCAGGACAAGATGGTCTGGTGTCCTTGTTAGCCACATATAAATTAATACGGACGGGAAGCATACTTCTCGAGCCTAGCCAATTCATAATTGTGCCCTCAAGTCCCAACTTTGACTTCTCCAATATCTTCAATTCCTTGTCATTCTTATGAACACGAGCGAATTCCTTGTAGCAGCGCCCTGGAGCGGTTCCCAAAAACCATTCGGTGCTCTCAAGATTGCCTGCCATGGCAGAGGTGAGGAGAGGGGGGCTGTTCATCGAATTTGGCCGATATATTTCGTTCCTTGTGTCAGCCCATTCAGGGTGCTTTTTACCATGAATCGAGAGACCTCGGTAATAGTTCGGTTTATCATGAATTTCGACACCGCTGCTTTGGACTAGATCATAGATTGGAAGGTTGCCTCCGGTTCTCCTGATAATCTCCTCCATGCAACGAATCCGACCAAGCCTCTCTGCCAAGGACATATTATGAGCCGCTATTTTGAAAACCGACGTAGTATCTGCTGAATCATGTCGGGCGATAATCTGCTGTCCCAATTCAAGCAAGAATGTAAGTAGGTTGATATCATCATTCCAGATTGCGAAGTTGATGAGAGACGACGGGGGAGGAAGTTCCCCATTTGACTCTTCTAGTCTCTTCCACATTGCTTCAAACTCATCCTGACTCGTAGTGCACAATGGTGCTCTTGGACATTCCCAATGCAATACATCCAGTGGTTTAACTCCGCATTCTACATGTGTAGCTGCTTCGCCAATATTCTCGATTGTAAACGTCTCGTCGACTATCTCGCTTTTAAGGCCACCGGTAACACCATCCACCCAGAAGCTTTCAGTGGTGTTGGCTTCTGGCGGCTTATATTGAGCCTCGACAATCTCAAGAGTGGACTTCGCTACTTGTATATGGCCACGCAGAAGAGCAATAGAAAATGGAGAAAATCCCTGACTGTCTCTTACTGCCATTTGAAGTGGCAGCTGATCATTGTTTTCGCCCCATTTAGACAGTCAGCGATTTGATAGTGGCAAGATCACCGCACCACGCTGCCTCAAACCTAGTGACAATCAGTAATTGGCAGTCAATGCTGAGGTATAATACTCACAGCCTCAAATAACCCTTTTCCTTAATATCAGTTAGAGCTGGCGCGCTAAACGTGTATCTGATTTTGAAAGGGGCTGGTTCCTCCTGTTCAAACGTAGGCATCCGCTGATATGATTCGTTCCTGATATGGGGGTACAATTCCTTGAATGTCTTGGCTCCTCTTTCGATGAGGCCCTGCTCAAGCTTCTTAAACTCCTCCACAAGGTCTTTCACAGCGTTCATCTTCTCAGTCAAGCCTTGACGATTCTCCGCCTTTCGTTTCGCCCGTTCATAATGCTTGGCATGTTTTTCAATTTGCAGTCTGGTGCGCTTCAAAACCAGTTTTGCTGCCCACATTTCATATGTCCCATCCTGCAGCCCACCAAGGTATACACCATCGTCTGGCTCGAGACGTCGCGGAGGATCTTTATCAATGTCCTCCCCCTTGTACATTCGTAATGTATTGAGCTTTTGACGGACATAGTCTAACAAGGCCGTGCCAGTTCGGTTATGCCAGCGATCTCTCCCAGCTCTCGCCATAAGTCCGTCCGTAGTTAGGGTATTTGGATCCACGCCACGGGAAAGCAGTTCAAGGGCCAGCTCTGGGAGATTGTTCTTGACTGCGGTGATCACAGGCTGCTCAACATCTCTCTCGAACATTTCCCGATTCTCTTCGACGGAATTGTGTTTGATACTATAAATATTACTTTGCCCTGATTCCATGAACTCATCGAAACCGATAGATGCATCGGCACCCGCATTGAGCAGCTTGAGAGCGCCAATTGTATCTCCAATATCAATCGCTGTGGTAAAAGCGGTAAGAGGATAAGAATTATAGTAATAACGGGAACCAGAAAAGACCAGGCGGTTAATGATTCGTTTGACAGCAGGTTGATCCAATTGGATATAAACATCCAGTAGGTCGGTGTAGCCGCAAGCGGCAACATAATTGAGCGCCGTGTTACCATTCACTTCAGCTTGAGCAGGGGATGCGCCAAGTTGAAGTAGTTTTTCGGTCATGGCCTTTGCTTTCTCCAGAGGCAGCTGAAGGGCCAGGACAAGGGTAAGAATAGCCTTTCTTCGAGGATCACAAATATCTTCAATTAACTTGACTGGTAACATCACATCAGCACCGAACGATGCGACTAGCTCTTCCACAACATCAATGTGGCCATTAAGAATGGCTAAATGAAGCGGGGATGTAGGATGGTCCCAGGCTTGCACATTAACATCATATATATCTGGTTCAAGCTCATTCTCATCTTCCACATCTTTATTGGAAGCGTCGTCGTAATCTTTAATGCCAACTTTGACAAATGATCCCACGGTGTGCGAGGTAGCACTCCTGTTGTCACTGACAACTGCCACATCATTTTCATCTTCGCTGTCACTTGTCGGACCTTCTCTGGGTGATTGAGTTTCCTGCGCACCCTGGCGTTTTTCATATTTACGAAGCTCTTCCTTTTGAGCTTCGTCCTCCTCGTTCTGTTCGCTTTTTGATAAGAGGATTCTGACAATTTGCATGTCTCCTCGGGCAGCTGCAAGGTGGAGTGCTGTCCGGCCATCCGCTATGCGAGAGATGAGTCGGGCGCCGTGGTCGACAAGGCATTGGACGACCTCCGGTGTAGAAGTCATACACGCCAACTGCAGCGGTGTCCTACCAGTATAGTCGCGAGTATTTGGGTCGGATGTCTCTTGTTCAAGCCAACATTTAACCTCCTCCAGGTTATGGTCGACAATGGCCTGGCAGAGGCGCTCGGTATTGCCGACATACGCCATTTCTAATGCACTGTCAGTACGTAAACCAGTATGAAGCGGAATACCTACCTGTCCAGTCTGTCTCTGTAATCGGATTGAAGCTCCCAATTTCTTGACGTCCAGGATCGTCCTTGATGAATGTAACATCGCCGGAGATGTATATCTTATTTTCCTCCTCGGCGACTTCTTTTTCCTCATCCGTTACCGGTTGGGGACAATAGCCGCAGCAATCATGAATCACATCATCTAGATTGCCGAAGAATGCGGGATGTCGATGAAGGTTAACTTGTCTGTCTTTCGGGCGATTCCACTCGGCATTCAACAGCAAGTCCTTAGTGTACAATAGCTTCTCGATCTTACGGGCGTGGAACTTTGGGCCATATGGAATAGTCTAAGGAGTGTTAGAAGTAACCTCACATATCCCGGGAAGAACCCACAAAAGTATGGTAGTCAGAAATTGCGTCTTCTTCCATCCACTCGGGGACTTCATCCTCCCACTCGTTCTTAATATTACCTCTGAGAGAACGCTCTCTCCTCAAATTTCTGTTTGATGGACGCCCGCGCTCCTCACGCCTTTTTTCAATATATTTCTCTCTGTCTGATTGTCTCGGCAGTTGCTCGAGAACTAGAAGACGCGCAAGACCGACTGTCCTTGCAAAGCTTCGCTCAAAAGCCGTCTGTGAAATGTTAGAATATTATTCGAGCACCCAAGGAACACTCACTGGGTCAATTCTGGAGCGGTCCAAACCAGCCCAGAAGACTTCAAAACCACGATGGGAGTATTTGGACAGGCGATTCTCATATGAAGGAGAGCGCCTAGTAAGGTCGATCTGATTAACTTGGGTGATATAGGATGCAAGAGCACGAGGAGCAACGTAGACCTGCTTGCCGTCGTAAGCAGCGCAGGAGCAGTCAACATCAAATCCAGTAAGGATCTCTGCAATCGATTTGTAGATACGCAGAACAATCTGAACATGGCGTGTAGGGTATTGTGAAGCGATCGTAATCGTGTTTTTGGTACGAATGGTCGTTGTTTCTTGGAGGATGGAGCCTTGGATCGCTTTCTCGATATGCCTAATCTTCTCCATAGCTTGCTCCTCTGTCAATCCATATAGAAAAAGATCCACGTCAGACGCAGGTGCGAACTCCTCATGATAGAACTGCCGCATGGAGCGCTTGGAGTCCCGATATTTTTGTGGCACAGGCATTAAGCAAGTCACCACAGCACTTCCTGCGACCACAACATTGCTCCAGTTTATGTCACTCAGTGATCCCTCAGTAAACAGACTAAAATTTGTCTGAAACTCCGATAACTTCTGGACCACAGCGGGTGAACCATTGGGTTTGCGGTTCTCGGGGTCCAGCGGTAGAAGATACTTCTCTTTGAGCTCTGGAGGTTCTAAATCTAGATCTCGAGCTCGAACCCTAGCATCTGTCGATCCCGTATTATCATAAACAGGGACCAGATTCAAATGGTTGTCCTTCAAGGCAGGATGAGCAGGTTCTTGGGCAAAAGCTCTGCGTAGGACCGCGTCGTACTCATTGTACGGCTTTAGAAGACCACTCATATCAGCCTCATTGTTTGATTCGATATACTTAAGTAAATCCTGATGCTGAACAGGGACAGAAGGAAGCGTGGTTTGCACCATGATGAAACCCTGTGACAAAGACAGACTAAATGAGGACCAGTGGCAACGAAAAATGTAACAATCCCTTCTTAGATATTAACAATCTGTAGATAGACAGGCTTGTAATAGAATGGAAAGGAGAGTCTTTTTATATTGTTGTTTATAGAGAGCAGTCAAGTAGAGTCGATTTCCTAATCGGGTTAGTCCAGGCAGTAAGCGGGTCCAGCCCCACCGCTTTCCAGGCAGCGCACCACGTGATCTGGAGAAAAATAGGCAGAAATAAGCAGTAGCTGACTAAGATATCCTTCGACGGGATTTTCCTTTTTCGGTAATTTCGTCTCTCGCAACTTTCATTCTCCCATACAGAAAATACCTGTACAGAAACAACAGGCCATCTTGATTATAAGCAATTCTGCAGAACTAGTCTCAATTTGGTGGGTGGCGTTTGATTGATTTTACTTACTGAGCTGATTTGAACGAGTTTAGATCAGGGAGAATAAATAATACTGGTATTTAAGCGTATTCTAGACTCTAGGCGCCAGGAGACATAGGACCTTCAGGGCGACATTTTCTGATGCCCAGTAGAGAAAGAAAGCTTTAATGTGAGCTCAAAAGAAAGAAAGAAGAGCCTTGATTGATCGATTGATGGATGGATGAATTGAATTAGTCTGAAAGACCGAGTCAAAAGAACGACGATAATTCATTCCTGGTGATTATAAGTCGCTAGTATAAGATATTACGTCTTAGACAGGATATCGTTAATATGAATTGACGTCTGCCAGCCTCTTTTATCTAAATATTATTCGCATTGGACTTGGTAGTGGAAACGGTGTGTACAGATGTATATATCTATATACACCAAGCAAGCTAAGTACTCCCCAGCGTGATATCCTATGAACTTACTGGATCTAAATTTAATCAAAACCTAGAACACGTATAAACCGAGTGAAACCAGCGATCCTGAATCACTTCCCGAGGCTATAGGCTGGCTCTCTACCTATGGTGTACGCGCCGATTATTATAGATAGAGCACAGAACATGTCCTAGGACAAAACAAGACATCGACGTATAGCGCGGAAAGACCAAGCTCGCAATCTCAAGGATATGGACGGCCATCCGTAGTCTTTCCGTCGATCACCGACAGTTGCTCCATGCATAGGTGCTATCTATAACTAGCCTAAAAAGGCAAACCTTGAGAAATAATGAACGCCAAGATTATGAATATCTTCAATCTTCACTTCTCAGAAACACTCCTTAGCAGCATCTCCGCATTTCTTATGCATAATGAATTATCCATATTATTCGGGGATCGCTCATCGCTCGACCCACGATACCTCCACTACGGACACGAAACCTGCCGATCTGGCCATTAACATTCGTTCAATCGGGATATTCAGATGTTTGGCCTTCGAACCGAGGAGTCTCTGTCTCGAAGAGGATTCCTGTCTTTTCCTCATTAGGTAGCATGCTATACTTCAGCATTGCCATAGTTCCGACATCCCCGTCCGTGGGTCAAAATAACCGACCGCGGTCCACACCGATCATGACTTAAAGAGCAGCATCCCTCTGAACAATTCAGGAGACATCGACCGCATCAAGATGCATCTGCCGAAAGTGCTCGGTGCCCTGGCTTTTGCCTTGCCGGCTTTGGCTGCTCCAACGGCAAGAGGAACTCATTCTCGCTCGAGTACACTCCAGATTTTAAACTACAACGACCTTAGTGCGAATAACAACGGTACCACTGCAGTACTGGTGCGCAGCGAACAGTCTAGGTCGGACGCACACGCTCAATGCGCGTCAATCGGAGAGAGACTTTATCCTTTCTCCTCCGCGCCCCAGGCAAACCGCACTGAACTCCACTATCAGCTCGACTACCTCGTCTTCAATCAGGACCTTCCGCGCGATGCTTCCCTTTGGGTGGCCGACAAAGCCGGTCAGTGCATGGCCTATTCGTCCCAGTTGAAACAAGTCGTCAACGTGCCCTGCGACTCGAAGCACCCAGCCCTCTGCACTTCCAGCGTTCCACCAACGGCCGATAAGGACCGGACTCCTGTTCCCTTGTCAAACCTGCCGTTCGAATTTGATGGCTATTCCGTGACTGGATACCGTGATGCTCGCTCGTTCCGTTTCCTTGGTCTCCCCTTTGCTGATCCCCCAGTCGATGAGCTGCGTTTTGCGCCGCCGCAGCCATATTCCGGCCCTAAACAGGGTCTCGATGCAACCAAGTACTCGGCGTCATGTATCCAGTCAGCGTCGAGTTTCGGCACTCTCAATAACGGGGGGATCTCAGAGGATTGTCTCTATCTGAACATCTACACTCCCGTTCTCCCAGTTCAAGGAGACCAATCCTCGTCCAGCCGTCCTGTGGCGGTATATTTTTACGGCGGAGCCTTTAAGGAAGGAAGCGCCTCGTTGGTCGACTACGACGGCGGCAACTTCGCCAGTCGCAATGACGTGATTGTCGTTACCGTCAACTACCGTGTTGGGGCCCTCGGCTATATGTCTACCGGAAATCTCACCACGGGCAGCTATGGTACTCGAGACCAGATCATGGCCTTGAAATGGGTCAACCGTCACATCGCTGCTTTTGGCGGTGACCCTGACCAAATCACTATCTTCGGCCAGTCAGCTGGTGGCCAGAGCGTTGTTGCGTTACTGTCCTCCTCAGCCGCCAAAGGCCTATTCTCTGGGGCCATCGTCCAATCTGCGCCCCTTGACCTTCCCTGGTATACTCGGGAGGTATATCACGAACTCGTTGCCCCAGAAATCGCAAAGGCAGTCGGATGCGACGACGACGCCGATGAAAAAGACATGCTTTCGTGTTTGCGTTCAGTCCCTGCGACTAACTACCTCGACAATTCAACCGACTTCAAGGGAGCCTTGGACTCGGTGTCCAAAGACGTCAGCAAAAACTACCTCCACGTTTCGTCTCTCCTCGCTGAAATCGAGCCCTTCATGCCCGTCATTGATGACACTGATTCAGGGGTCATAGACGACCAATTCAACAACCTCCTCAAATCAAGCTCGCTCCCGAACTATGTCCCCACAATGTTCACAACCGTCACAGACGAAGCATACCTCTACGTAGATCAGCAAGTCCCAGAACTCGGGTCCACAACTGCCGGACTGGACATAATCTTCTCTCTCGCCTATCCACACGATCTCTCCAAAAAACTAGTCGACTCCGGTGTTTTCCCCGTGAATAAATCATCCCCGGATGGGACTCGCAATGCAGCCGCCGATGCATTGACATATTCCGAATGGACATGTCCCCAGGCCCACCTCCTCAATCTCACGGCTACCGCCGATAGGTCATTCCCTAGCCTCTACGAGGTGGAAATCGGTCAAGGTCATGTCCAGACAACAGAAGACGTTCCGAAAATCTGCTCCCCGAACAACGATTACAATGCGTCCTGCCACACCTCGGACGTCTTGCTCGTCTGGGGAAATTTGAACTCGAAGACGATGGCCGTAGACCCATACTACTCGGAGAAAGACCTGCACCATTCGCAGATGATGAACGATATCTACGGCTCGTTTTTCAGGACCCACGATCCCAATCCGAATGTTGACTGGCTGAAAGCGAGAGGACCAGCGTATCAGGCTACTCTGGGTGTTTTTGGTGACAACAGATTTGAGATTAAAGAGTATAGCTCTGGGGAGAAGAGCTTGAGCTTGTTGGATATGCCGCCGAGGCTTATGGAGAATCCTGGGCTGAGTGATAAGTGTGCGGTGTTCACGGAATATGGGTATACATTTCAGCACGCAAAGTTGACCGGTTAATTTGTTGGTGTTGCATGATTGGAATGTATACTATGCTATGTATATGTAAAAGTGACCTAATGACCAGGGAATACTATAGCGTATATAAGTGGCATGTTGGTGCCGTTCATCGTAACAGTAACCGAGTTGAATATATACTGCCAGAATGAACTAAGTGAATCCTGCTATGGACAACATCAAGAGTAGAGCAAATCAACCCTATAAACGCCATGCATAAATGTCACAGATCGTAAATCGTTAATTGCGTAAATCATAACACATGCCTCGTAGATGACTGTCGTGATCACCTCGGCCTCTGAAACACCTATCGTTCATACATAGGCTGTCTGGGCTCATATAAACTATCCTCTGGCATGCAGACTGGAACGCATCTCGTAGGGTTGTGTATTGGATTCGCCCATTTGGCTGTGCGTGAGCCATGCCCGATACTATATGACCGAGACCTATCTGAGCCGCTACCGCTGCTCCGACCGCTACTCCCGCTATGGATACTTCTTCGTCTGTCTTCTGAATCTCGGCGGGAGATATAATTACCCGTCCCTTTCATATATCGCATATGGGGATGGATAGGGACTTCCGTAGTCACTGGGATCTGGTGGTATCTGACATTGGCTGGTCTCGGTTCGTCTCCATATGGCTTAGAATAGGCTCTCATGTCAAACTCATGCCGTCTTGTATGCCTTGGGAAATCTCGATATGAATGCCGGTAGTCGGGCGATATATCCCTCCTAGGTTTCCGGGAATATGCATCGTGTGAATGGCGACGAACATGGGATTCTTCAACGCCTAAATTACGACGCCCGTACCGCTTTCGGTCTTTGGCACTCGATGCCGAGTCTTCGGACGATGCGTCCGAATCTGTTCCGAAGCTGAATGGGTTCTTAAACGTGAAACGCTTCCCTTTCTTTGATTTCGGTCGTTCTGACCACGAAGGTGGTGAGGGAGCTCGAGGAGACGCAAATCCAGGTCTATGCCGCTCAGGCCGTGGGAAATACACCGACTGTACCCTCGATGGATACTCTGTACTGTCGCGTCGGCGGTGTCGGCGACGGGGAGAGTCTTGGTCAACATACGGCGCTGGCCGATAGTGGGCTCGGGAGAAATAACCATCATTCGGATTGACATAGTTGTAGTGGATGCCGAAGCTTGGCGACGGTCGCGGGGTGTTCCTCTTCCAATAGTCATATTCCAACCGTCGGCTTACCTCTTCATGCCATTGTACCATCTCGGCGTCTGGTTCGGAAGGGAAAGCATCTCTGGGAATGGTCTTGGGAAACTTTGAACCATCCGAGTTGACGATATCCCATGATTCAACCGCATTCTGCAGATATTGACTATGCTCGTCCGGGTCTAGGAGAATCTGAATCGTCTGCCACCGTACAAACCCGTGGGGTAAAAGCGCGGGAATACAAGGTGGTTCAAAGGCGTTATTCGAAGGCAGAAGGCAGTGGAAGCACCCTAGGGATTGGTAAATAAACGATAAAGCCGGCGCCTTTGTTTTGAGAAAGAGAGTATCGTAATTGCCGCCTACTTTCTGGTAGAACGTGGCCAGTCGGTTTGGAGTGAGGTCGGATGTTCCACAGGTGTCGTCAAAAGTACCCTATCAAGTCAGCTCCATCGTATTAAGCCAAACAGAAATGTCTTCACCAACGGAACTTACAATCAACTGCGCAATTCCGAGACAGAGTTGTTCGAGTAGTGGGGCAGGGCTCTTGTCGGGGTTGATCAAAGTTCCCCAATAATTCTCACCCAGATTCTGGGCGCACATCGCGTCGATGAATGAAGTTGCAATAAGTCATTGAATGCAGCAAGTACATGAATACATTGTATGCAGGAGGGGTAGGTGGAAGAGAGAGAAAGCGTTGATTGTGAACCTTAACTGAGGATCCCCAGTTGAACCCGCCAGGCAGAAAGACCAAAGGCGGTCAGGCACATGATCTTAATGCCCAATTTCAGGCTTTTCTTCTTCTTCCTTATTATTTCTCTGTAATTGTTCACATAAGTCTTCAGTCTTCTCTGAAGTACAAGACATTTTTACAGTGAGCCAATCTTTTACCATGAATTGAACTCGGTCAACCCCCATGGAGATCAAACTCCATGGGGAAAGTAGTTCTGTATGAGTATGGAATCTCCCCACGGATCAAGAGTTGAATCAGGAAAGGCCCTGGTCGATCCCCGAGGATACAGTACACGCACACGTGCATCTCACATGGTTGACTCCCTCTTTTCGGCAGAGATATACTTCGAGTCATGACGCAGGAATCCTATCCCGTGATGGGTAATACTTTGCCAGGAGTATGGACATTCATATATACTCCTACCCTGTACACACTGTGTCACCCAGATCTCTACCTTGAAATCTAAAGCTTCGGCATGTGGGTATGGGGAGTCCTGTGCGGAGGTGTGGCGATTTGCGCTATTCTCCCTGCTCGCATGTCTCATTCGGTGGGATACTGGCAATGATGATGGCACTAAGGAATATTCAAATCTCGATTTTATAGGTGGCAACATAATTGAACCTTTATTTCCAGTTGAGTGCCTGGTCTACGAATATCATACTGTAATTCAAACAGCATCTGTCCTACCGGAAGCCGACTCGGCCCGGTTCAACTCGGGGTTGATTGACGAGACTGGGGATCCATGGTGGCAATCAGCCAACCACGGACTTTACCGCGAGCTTCGTATTTCTATTCGTGCCTATCAGCTTCTGTCAACTCTCTGGGACGAAGTTTACTTCACCCAAGCCAAAACTCAAGATGTGCAGATCAAAGCACCAGCTCGTCCGTCTTTCCCCTTGGGGAATGCCGGTGATATGATTTCGGTCTTCAACGCTCATGGGTCTCCACGATCCAGAATGGACCCATTACCTGTCAGGAATACAGGAAATATAACCCCTCGCTCCCCTCCCTGCTCAGCGTCGGTTTGTCTCTGGTGGTTTCGCTGATCTTGTTTCGTTATTCCCCTACAGACTGCTGGTTATTCCGCCACGGAGTCAAGAATTGGCAAACATACAATGAAGCCATATTTTGGTATAACTGGGGGATGGCTGACCTTTTGGGTCACAGTGGCATGCGCCACTGATATGATGCTGTTCGGCTATGACCAGGGTGTTTTTTGTAAGTGCATTTATGCATTATACTGCTAATATACTGACTCTCCTAGCCGGTGTCATTGTCACTTCCGACTTCCTCGACGTATTAGACCTCAATGGAAAAACATCGCTCGTCGGAACTGTCACTGCCCTATACGACGTGGGTTGTTTCTTTGGTGCTGTCGCCGCTGTTCTTTTTGGGGAGAGGCTAGGCAGAAAGTTGACGATCATCTGCGGAACAACAATCATGTCGATCGGCGCTCTCCTTCAAATCACGGCTTACAGTGTCCCTCAGATGATTGTTGGCCGGATCGTCGCCGGCATCGGCAACGGTATCAACACAGCTACTGCTCCAGTTTGGCAGGGTGAAACTTCCCAGGTCAAATGGAGGGGAAAGCTTGTGGTGATTGAACTGGTGGCCAATATTGCTGGGTTCTCTTTGTCCAATTGGGTCAATTTCGCCTTTTCCTTCCTTAGTGGTCCTGTGTCCTGGAGGTTCCCCTTAGCGTTCCAGTTCGTCTTCATTCTGATTATCTTTGGCACTGTGCCGTGGCTACCTGAGTCCCCTCGTTGGCTGATTTCTCACAGTCGCACCGATGAGGCCCTGCAGATTATTGCAGATTTGGAACAAAAGGATGTCAACGACTCGTACATCATTACCCAACACGGCGAGATTGTTGCCGCTGTTCAATATGAACGTGAGCATAGCGTCCCATGGAGTCAGCTTCTCCGTGGTAAAACTGGTGACCAAAGTGGAACTGGTGCCATCCGCCGATTAATACTGGGAATGGGTTCTCAAGCTATGCAACAACTCGCTGGAATCAATGTCACATCCTATTATTTACCTACTGTACTTATGCAATCGGTGGGGCTGTCGAACCGCCTTGCCCGGCTGTTAACTGCATGTAACTCGGTCTCATACCTCGTTGCTGGGTTCTTTACCATTCCTAGCGTCGAACGCTGGGGACGTCGCCGGTTGTTGATTATTGGAGCCGCCGGGCAGTTTTTCTGTTATCTATTGATTACAATTCTCATCCGCTTCAACGAGAAGCCCGACTATCCGCATCAAACAGAGGTGGCATCGGCCTCGGTCGCTTTCTTCTTCCTCTATTATGTTTTCTTTGGTTTAGCCTTCCAAAGCATTACATGGCTGCTACCGGTCGAGCTCAACTCACTGAGTATGCGCACCAAGGGTGCCGCAGTGGGTACAGCCACCAACTGGGCCATGAACTTTATGGTGGTCGAGGTGACACCTATCGGTATCGCAAATCTTGGCTGGCAGTTCTACATCATCTGGACCGTCCTCAACTTTGCATTCGTGCCCACCATCTATTTCTTTTACCCAGAGACATCGAACCGGACATTGGAGGATATCGATCGCTATTTCCGCGATAACAAGAGTATTTTCGTGAATAACACCCCCGAGGGGCTTTGCGTCGAGCGTCCGGCTCGGTATGCAGAGATCGAGCAGAGTCTTGTCGACAGCAATGCTGGTATGTTGCAGGCTAAGAAGATGCAAATTGAAGAGGGATTTGCAACAGTAGAACAACATGAAGCGGCTTGAATCAGTATTCGTCGCGTTGACATTGCCTTAGCTGCGTGTTGTGCGGAGTTTTGTATTCATTATACTGTACATTACATAGATGGATTGATGCTGTATAGAACAATATGATGCTACGAATCTATGGATTCTGAGAAGTTGAGATGAACTGTCGTTGTAGGTAACTAGTCGAGTCAGCTTGGGTGAATGATATGCTTCAACTACTGATATTGTAATAAAGATGGTTACAATGAAAGTCAACGGTCTCGGTATTCCGATTGGTTCCAGCTCATACCAGATCGAGAATAAATCTTGCAGCAGTCAGGATATCCTGGTAGTCGGCGGTTAGGGCTAGGGGCATCTTACATATTAAGAGAACAACCCCAGCATGATCATGACATCAGAGTGGGCATTCCATTCCTAGATATTCGATTATCTATCTATATGGGCTCCATCCTTAATTAAATTGCTTCATCTGAAATACCCCGGAAACATGTGGCAGACTAATTACCTCTCCCACATATCAAGTTTCAAATTTCCGACCAGCATCCATAATAATAAATAACTGTAATTTATTGGCTAGGAAGCCTCCAAGAAGCGATGAATCTTTACCTACGTGCTTTCACTTGCTATATTTAGTCAAAGTTATGGTTGAAATCACTTCAGGTATGAAATGACCGTTACAAAATCTTGCTTTGACGCACTCCACAAGATTGAATTTCGTTAAGAATTCCAGTCGTTGTCTGGTGATCGCTCATGTGGCATGCCTTTGGTATTTTCCCCATATTTCCTTCCCTGTTGGCTGCTATTATCCCACTACCAGCTTACATTCCACGCCCTTGATTCTCATTTACAACCACCACCACCACCACCACCACTTCAAACTCGCTCCCCTCGCACAGTGCCTATCCTCCACCTTGCCAATAATACCCCTTGACCTCGCTATCGATCTATTACTTTACTATATGTTATATCTCACAACTGGTCAACCAATCTACACCGACCAGGATACAATCCCATACCAGTCACGGCAATGGCCCTAGTACGAGATCCACATTTCTGGCCCCGTTTCTCACTGGCTGTACATTTGGAGGAACAGAAGGCTGCTACGGAGAAAAGCGAAGAGTCGCTAGTTTCGTATGTCCTCCGTTTCTTTTTATCTGGTATCGACTCTGAATATCAGTCAGATACTAACAGGAGCAGAGACACATGGCTTAGAAGTGAACAGCGAAAACGGCGGAAATGCATCATATGCAGTATTCTTTCTGTCGTCTTGATAGCGATTCTGGCTGGGGGGATTGCTGTTGCGATTTGGTGGTTCGCAGAGCATGACTGGTTGAGGAATAAAGTATGAGATTGGGGAATACGATGATTGAGAACTATTGCAGAAAGAGGGTTACAAATATGTATAAACATTCGGCTCATTGGTTTCGGCGTTTTTCATGAATACCCGGCTTGATCGCCAGCAACGACTATGTCTTTCGATGGGTGTAGGAGGAATTCAGTTCAGGATAATATGTATTAGTGAAAGGACTTAGCCATGGTCTGGGCCATAACTGAGATATAGTGATAATTTTACTACCTTGTACAAAGCATTGAACTGGACTGGGGCCTTTAGGATAAGCCATGACTATGCAGTATATATATTTGTGTCCATTGCCCATGGAGGTAATACTTGAGCAAGGTCGATCATAAAGAGAAAATAAGGTTCTATTATTTTCAGACCTTGAATATTAGATATAATATTGTTATATATAGGCACTACATGGATCAGATATGCCTGAGTCCTATTAAGTATACCTAAATAAGTTATACTGTGTAGTTAACTAGTTAGATATGTATACCTCAGGCAGTTTTACGTACTGGCATAACTTAAGTATTTATGCATAATATGACTAAGCAATGCATGTTTCAGAAAAGAGTATCTAAAAGAGAGGGAACAGCTCTTTGGTGACTCTGGAGAGTTTAAAGACATTGAGTGCTATACAATCATTAGGTACGTACATGCTTAAATGTTGTCTTGTAACTGGAATAGACCATACCTACCTAATAACAACCCGAGTTACCCGCTTATCCCCGGCATTTCCTTCTTCCTCCCACAGTTTCAGTTTCCCCGCATTCGCTCTAAAAGCGGCCATTTCCGCCTTTCCTGCTCTCTTCCTTTGTTCTTTTCTCCCATTCATTCATTCATTCATTCATCATTCGTCATGTTTCCCCCATTCGACTATTTCACCTACCTCCGTGTTCGGTGAGTCTTCCACCTCATCAGTCCTTACTTACTTCCCTTCTAACACTACCTCCAGGGATCGCAAGAGAAAGGAGCGGGCTAACCGTTTCGCCTCGCTCCCCCCGGCCTACCACGCTGCATACACCGCTTTCGACAAGGACATTATCAACAAGCCAATTCAGGAGCTGGTCCAGGATGTTCAAAAAACTGTTGTTTCCCCCGTCGATGTCCTCCGTACCTACGGCAAAGTTGCCGTCAAAGCACACGACAGAACCAACTGTGTAACAGAACTTCTCCTTCCAGAGGCGGAGTCGTGGGCTCAGTCGGAGATCAATCTTAAGGGTCCATTGGCAGGTTTGCCAATTTCTCTCAAGGATTCGATCCAAGTGAAGGGATTTGATATTTCCCTGGGATATACTCGTCTTGCGGAGAAGCCGTATAAGGAGGATGGGCCGTTGGTTAGGTTGTTGAAAGATGCTGGTATGTCGGTTGGTATTATATTTGACCGTTTCTGACTTGCGAAGGTGCTGTTCCATACGCCAAAACTGCCCTCCCAATTACTCTCCTGTCATTCGAGTCCGCCAATTCCCTCTGGGGCCATTGCCTTAATCCTCATGTTCCTGCCTACTCGCCTGGTGGATCGACTGGTGGAGAGGGCGCTCTGCTAGCGATGGGTGGTCGTATTGGTATTGGATCCGATGTGGCTGGCTCTGTCCGTGTTCCTGCCGCCTGGAGCGGCATTTATTCCCTCCGCTGTAGCACAGGTCGCTGGCCCAAGGCTGGTATCAACACCAGCATGGCTGGTCAAGAAGGTGTCCCCAGTGTATTCAGCCCTATGGCGCGCACTCTAAACGACCTCACCTACTTCACCAAGTCCATCATTGGTATGCAGCCATGGAAGTACGATTACAGCATCCACCCGATTACTTGGCGCGAAGACCAGGAGAGCGAAGTCAAGGGCAGGAAGCTCCGGATCGGCCTGATGTCAACTGATGGTATGACCTTCCCCTGCTATTCCGACATGTACTGACGGTCTAGGCGTTGTTCCTCCTACTCCCGCGATTGCACGCGCAGTGTCAACTACCGTTGCCGCTCTGACTGCTGCTGGTCACACCGTATCCGAAATCAGCCCCCCTCCGACCGCAGACCCATTTACCTGTTTGAATCTCGCCTCCCAACTTATCAACTCTGATGGCTGCCGCACATTCAACTCTCACCGCTATACCGGTGAACCCTCTGACCCCGGCGCTGCCCAACTGACGCGAATCGCCAACCTTCCTAGTTTCCTCCGTTACCTGTATTACCTGTATATCCGCTACATCCGTAGAGACAGCAAGTGGGCCACAGTGATTGGAAGCCTCAGCCACAAGTCCGGAGTCGAACAATGGAAACTTGTCGCGAAGCGTGAATCAGCCCGCGCAACCTGGCACGCGTGGTGGGACGCCGAGCCCCAGCAATATGACTTCATCCTCTGTCCTGTCAATGCTACACCCGCTCTCCCACACAAGGCCATGCGCGACGCTGTTTCATCGTGCGGATATACTTTCCTCTGGAACTTCCTCGACTATTCTGCGGGTGTGATCCCCGTTTCCCATGTCGATCCTGCTAAGGACTCTCTTCCCGCCCCTTACAAGAAGGTTCTAAAGGGCCTAGGCGCCAATAACGCCATTGCAAAGGGCGCATGGATGCATTACGACGCTGCTAAAATGGCTGGCCTTCCCACAGCCATCCAAGTCGTGGGTAGACGCTGGAGTGAGGAGAAGGTTCTAGGCTGTATGGCTGTTGTGGAGATGGCTTTGGATGAGTATAAGGATCCGAAGACTGGTGAGGGTGGAAGGTATCAGATGCTTGAGATCGATTAGTGTTATTGGTGTGTTAGCTGCAGGTATATCCCAAATGAGGCTGCTGTAGGGTAATAGTTTTTAGTCGGTACGTTAGCAGTATGATTTACCTAATTCAAGTATGCCATGAAGGATGTATCCATTCATCCCAGATACATTTTGACCCTCGGACCAACTCGGTCATATCATTTCGTCATTCCTTTAACCATATCTAGGCCATCATAGACTTTATCATGAATCATGACGACCCACGTAACCAAAGTTAGTGAGTCGGTTAGCGTTGACCATTAACACAAGTCCTGGTAACGAACTCTTCCACTGCCTAGTCCCCGGGCGGCACGGTACGAGGTTAATTGCGGGTCTAGGCTTTTGTGGATACAGTCGGTGCGTTCTGTAGAATGTCACTGTTACCAGATATGTCCGGAAGCGCCGGGTGAAAGAGTACAGCCGGATATTCACCAGGTAGCGTATTGTCGACATAGGCATAGTCCTGGGATAAAAGATTTAGAATGAATCATGGCAAAATTATAAAGAATGTCTTGTTCTAGGCATCCAGTCCAGCATCAGCTGTGCGGATCGCCTGAGACCATTATTGATGGGGAACCAAGTTACTGGACAGTGGGAGACCCAATTTAGTGGAATCGAATAATATCATGTCTAGGCCTTCGTATCCAGCGTATTGGGCTTAAAAATAGGTACAATTGACGGATTTTGCATATCCCGTCACTAATGGTAGATCAGTTTGGATTGGACGGCTCTTGATAAGGTCTAGTAGAGGTCGCTCGGACCGTTGGCGTTTTGACAGATGGGCTGTTCGTTCTGCTGTATCATTAGGATATCTGGTTTGTTACCTGGCCACTAAGATAATAGCAGGAGGGAAGAGTTTGAAGAGATCGCCCTTGTTCTGAAGAGTCTCCATAAGATGGTAAGCTGGGACATGGACAAAATGTAGGTGGATGACCTAAATCCCGGGTTAATGAACCCCGAAGCATCCTGGTCGGCGACCAGATCTCTACCCTGGAGAAATTTGGAATGTCGCCAACGCTCATGTTCGTTGAGGATCAGCGATGGCTTCTCCTGGCTTGTGCCTATGCACCAATAAAGCAGAGTCATGATTTCGCCTCGGGTGCGTTCCAGAAGGATTTTTGCTGTGCCACCAGTTGGATCGGGAGAGAAGCGAAAGTTCCGATTGGCGAGAGATGAGTAAAAGAACAAAGACTGAACTCGAATTGACCTATCACGTTAATGGACAGGATGGAATAAACTAAATAAGTACTACTGTGCACAGTAGTAGGTTGAAGAAGGAAAACTAGTGGAAGTTTAGTTCAGACGAAAGAAGAAGAGGAGAGAGAAGTCACGGGATATTAACGGCCCCAATTAAATCTCCCTGCTTGTCATCCTTGTCTTTCCTTCAAATACTCCATATTTACTGAATGTTATTCTTCCCTCCATATATATCGTCCCTTCAATGTAATTACATTAGAGTATGTACCCGTTCCAATTTGGGGTCCAATTGCTAACTCCATTGCCCTCAGTCAGATCCTGAAAGCATCTACTTCTAGTAGTAATGTCTACTGGCTACTACAATGCCACCCAAGGAAGGCTTGGGAAGGAAAAGAGGCTCAATTCAATTCGTGAATGCATGGCCATCCTCTGAGTCCGAAAGGTTGCAGTTGGAAAACTCCGTTAGGGCCCATGTGGGAGAATGGAACTCCCGTCAATTGTTGGAACAGGGGTCGCCCAGTATCCCCCCTCAGAAGAGGAGAAGCTCTGATGGCAGAGATCCAAGTGTTAAGGTCGAGCAGTACGAGTCATCATCCTCCCAGCCATCTGACGAACAGCCATCTCGGCCATTACAATTGACACCTAGTGGCCAGCAGTCGAATGGCCTTCCAGGATCTGGTTCCTGGAACATGCGTGCAATGGCTTTTGCTTTCCAAAAATACCACAATAATTTGAATGACTGCAGTCCCAGTCACATTTTGTGGGCCACTGAGTGGTTTAACCGTCACCGTCGGCCAACAGAGTTCATAGATCGCTTGGGCTCCAGCTTCGATCCATTTGCAGTAACCCCTTACTACTGTTGTCCCGATGCTTTGCAGTTTGCCCAACATTATAGTTAGTATCCGCTCATGTACTCTAGACTAACACGTGGCTTATGATAGCTTTAGTCCTCTCAGTCGTGTGGCCAACGGCAATCGGTTGTCCGACCGAACCCGCCACGCCTACGGCCAACACCACTCTCTCAAGCTGGCTATCCCTCTTTCTTAGCGATAAGATGGTGCGCTCGGCCTTTTTGGTTGACACACTTTCACACTGGCGAGCCAGCGTATTAAGAGCGGAGGGGCAAATGACCCGTTGGTTCGCCGATCTCATAAATTGCAACGTGTGTTCGAGAACGAAACCATGCGTCTAGTTGAAGAGGCAATAAGCGATTCATCTCGAGTTACAGGTGACTCGGTTCTCATGGCCGTCCAATGCTTGGTATTTAGTACTACAGACTCGAACCTACAGTTCCATAAAGAGACTCCTTTCCAGGCGCCTTTGCAAAACTTGCAGTGGATTAGCATCTATGGAGCCCATCATCCTAATCCTATTCACCGACAAGGACTAATTCAATTGGTGAAGTTGCGGGGTGGTTTGAATAATATTGATCTACCATGTCTAGGTTCAATGCTTAGCAAGTAAGCCCTGCACCCGATTATGTACTTTGCTGTTGACTAGCAGCTTTCTAAGAAGTTTAGTGGTGAAATATTAAACGCATCAATTTCGCTCTCGCGTCCTTTATTCCCATATGTTTCGCTTAAGCGAGCCCGAAACGGTCTACCCTTACAGGCACTCCTGGGGTTTAGCTCCGAAGACGTGAACGAATTATATGGGCAAATGCGTATGACTGGATTTACAGAGGGCATGGCAGATGTTTTTCAGGCCATGTATGTTTACATGCGAATTGTCCATGATTATTTGGAAGGCGTGTTATTGCAGCCTGATATGTCACTCATATGTGACCAGCGAAATAAACTCCAACACTCGATCCTCTCGCTGCCCCAAGTCTGTGAACTAGGTGGTGTTCACCAACTCCCATGTCAAGTGGCCTTCTATGAATCCTGTCGATTAGGTGCAATGATATACGGCGTGGGGGTCATTTTTCCAATTCCTGCTCAAACTTCTCCGCTCGCGCAGCTCGCTCGTCTTTTACAGGCTGTCTTAGAGGACTCATATTCCACCGGTGCTTGGGAATTTTCGCATCCGCGTATCTTTCTTTTTTGGCTTTTGACGCTCGGCGGTATAGCTGCGGAATCTTCGCCAGAGAGAGTATGGTATGTTAACAAGCTGGGAGAAGCGGCGAAACACAACAACTTCTGCTGCTGGCCAGATCTTAGGAATACCCTGGGTCTGATGCCATGGTACGGTCCCGCTTGTGACAAAGCTGCGCGTGTCCTGTGGTCAGAAGTTGAACTCGCTTTTGGTATTCGTCCGCAAGCAGGGCCTAGATGCTGCGCTGATACCATGTTTGGGTAACCTGATCTTGTCGCGCCTTAGCATTGCTCGAAACGAAGCAAATAGGTTTATATATATGCTAATGATTGGTGTACGATGTTGGTGGTCGGATGAGGCATTGATTTACGACTAGGTGGATTTCTTCATTCTTTCTTTCCTGTATACCGCATACCATAGGTACATATGCAGGCAACATGATATGCATTACCTTATAGCTGCTCCTGCACACGAGTGCTTCCGTAATTTCTATTCTCAACAGATTGACCACTGAGCAAAGGGCCTCTTTCAAGGTCATCCTCTCTCTCTGCTGCATCTTCGATACACGGCACCTCGTTCGACTCGAGTAAATCACGCCCTTCGTCACTGAGTGTCTTAGCATGTCTAGTTCTAGACAAAACAAACCAAATCAACGACATCCCAACAACAAAGCTAATCCCAGTGAGAATCAAATCCACCGGGATCGGACTCCTACGAAAAGCCCTAAAAGTAAGGGCATCCAGAAGGGGGATGATGAAATTTCCCGTCCCTGCTAAAGAAACAAGAACCCCGTAAACCACCGCATATATTCTAAATCCGAATGTTTTCACCAAGCATTCTGATATACCAGCGAAGAGGAATGGTCTGTAGAATACGTAGAGAATGATACTCGCGTAGCCGGTCCACAGGGTGGGGATACAGTTTATTATCCCCTGTATTGTTGACAAACTCACTAAGAAAGTGAGTAGGAATGGAAGGTTGGTGTTGCTGAGGATGCCAGTGCTAAGTGGGATAGATAGTATCCCTCCAACTGGGAGGAGAATGTCGAATATTTGGTTTATTTTCAGACCCTGCTTAGGCGAAAGGAGGGATTCGTATTGTTGGCGTATTGAAACGATGAAGTAATTCACTTTTATTACTTGAATAAAGGTAAATGCCGTCATGAGAAGGAGCCAGGGTGAGAAAATTTGGTTTGGTAGTGAGTAGTCCTGCAGTATGGCTGAATAGGATGCCTTTGATAATGGACGTGCTGGCTGGATTGGAGGAATGTATCCTGGATTTGACGGACCGGGTCCAAATATCGCGTTTCTGGTGTTGGAGAAGTTGTCGCTGAAATCTTTTAAAAGAAGCTGCATGTTTCGCATCGTTATTTCTTGACTGGCTCGTTGACGTTCGGCTTCTGCTGTATCTGGAGCTTGTTCCGTCGAGGTGTATGCATCAGTTTGTATTAGAAGTTCCGCTGGCGTTTTGTATGCGGAGCTTGGCATTATGGTAAGTTGTGCGACGAAGATGGTGATGGGGATAATTAAATAAACTAGGAAAAAAACTCGGGTAGAGAATCGGCCGTCCGTCTTCTCGTTAATTAAACGGAAAATGAGAAAAACAGCACTTGAAGAATTGAACGCCCCCGTAATTGCTGAGAATATCACAGTCGAGTGGGTGGGAAATGCGTTTGACAAATGCAATGAAGAAATGTAAATTGAGGCTCCTCCCAGAGACAGGAAGAGGTAGCCAGGGGTATATGCGTCGAAAGGGATATTTGATGCAAATGCTAGAAGAAGAGTTCCGAAAATGAGGGCAAAGCTTCCAATAATACTGCCTCTTTGAGGGTTAATTGAGTTGAGAATTATTCTAACGGGACATATAAGAGCGAGGACTGCTCCCACGGGAATAATTAAAGTATTAACTGTGCCGGTGGCTATTGCAAACATTAGGTTGAGCCTGCTCGAGTTAGTATTGAAATAAAAGGAGGACGATGACATACCGAAATTCTTGACCGTAGCATAGAGTACCTGCTTGTAAATCTTCGGGCGAACATTTGGTGCGGAATACACCTTCCTTAATCAGGACTGGTTTGAGTGCCGCGAACCCGTAGATAATTCCTGACGTAAGGAAGCAGGAAATCACCGCAACACACAGTTGCGCTAGGACAGATAGTAAGCACCATGCATCGTATTTACATTGATTCAACGAGCTTACCGATTCTCTTCCACCGACTAACTTCATATGCGGCGATAGTCTTGAGCTTAGGAACGCTATCATCTTGACCTTTAATGGTTTGCATATATGGAAAGCTAAATCCCCGAATGGGTGATGTATTTCTCGAGCCATTAGTAACTCCGGCTCCAGCGTAAGGATAAAAGTTCAGTCGATGTGCAAGGGAGTCATGACTGAATCTAGACAAGAATGAGGCTGATGAAGACGAAGATTCAGGTAGATCTTGGAAGGCTTCATCTTGAGTGTCTGACTCGTTCTCCGCATATAGCGCTCGGTATCGGTGATGAGCTGCTGCTAAGTTTTGCTCCCATGCTTGCAGGTAAGAAACGGGGTTTAGAGACATCCTTGTATGGTAATCCCATATATTCCCAAGCTAGGATTAGCTTTCGGAAGCTGGGATAGATCAGGCTGGATCATAATAGGTGACGTAAGCGCGGGTAGTCAAGGTCTTAATGTAGGGAATCTCCATAGGCGTGACTTGGCTATTCGTCCGAATCCAGGATTATGGATGGATGTTGGATGAAAGAACGATCAAGTGAAGTCGAGGGAAACTAAACTCTTGGTCAGGTGGGGTCAGGTGATTCCCCGTGATCTACGGCTCTATTTATTTTTCATCTATTGACGTTAGCCCGTTTACTCTTTAGCATCACCTACATCAGCTGATGAATTCATATTCGAATAGAAACCAGTTAATATTCTCTGAGAAGGAAAATAAAGAACATGATCGCCTGAGGCTACCACAGCCTTTGGTGACTTCTTCATTCCTTGCTTCCTTCATACTAAATGCACGGATGAAATTGAAAGTATCTGATATTGTGCTATTGCTTGGACCTATCGATCGATTTGGAAAGATATGTATATTAGACAGTTCTTGCTCGGTTAAATGAAAGAATAGACTCAATGGTTGGTAGGGGTCGCAGCAGTGGATGACTCTACTTGTATATTACTCTAAGTGTGACTCAAGCTCCCACTAGACAAAGCGTCTTACTGCCATCTATACAGTATAGTCTGGAGGCTATTATTGGTCAGTTCAGATGATATTAGCCGGAGTTACTTCCCTCGACTATCTCTACTGGTCGACAGTGAAAAGAGAACAGGTGTCTCGAGCAGAGATTAATCTATATCAGCGACAGTACATTGAATTATTTTCTAGTTAACTATTTCAAATCTACCTTGACCTAATTATAATTACATGATCAGGGGAGCTGTTGAGCCTACTTACCTCAATACTGACTCCGAGATTAATAATAATTAGCTTGACGCATGGGCTATTCAGAACAATGTATCGCGTTAGGAATCTCTTTTATGAAAGGAGAGCTCGGTGGTAGATGTAGTATATCGCAACGGGCGTTCTCTCGTCGGTTTTTGAATGTCTGGAATTACCCATATTGTCGCAGTGGTCGCAAACGGCGGGCGCTTTGGAAGTTCGGGAAGAACATGGTTTGGTCGCAGACGGCGGCAGGGAAGAAGCTCTTAGCTTAGTGTAGGGAGCGACTCCTACAATCTTCGTGTTCTACAATGTAGCGTAAAGAGCAAGTCTCCAGGTGATTGATCCTGTGCTAACAGTTAAAAACGATAGCCAACATAGGAAAGACATGATTGGGAACAAGGCAGCATGGACAACGTTAACGAGAACGGAAAAGAGATGTAAAGATCGAGGCTCTGAACTAAATCGGCTCGTCCCTAGGCTCAACCAGAATTTCATTAACAGCAACATGTGCGGGTTGGCGTAGGGCGTATACGATTGAGTTAGCAACATCTTCTGGGACCATGATCTGTGCGCCGGACGCTCCACCGTATTTCTTGACGGCTTCTTCATCCGATGACATGTTCAATAGATCGGTGTTTGTGTTGCCTGGTTGGATGCTGGTTACTCGCATGCCGGTTCCTGCTGTTTCGAGACGAAGTGATTGAAGGGTTGCCTCGACAAAGAACTTGCTTGCAGAGTAAACGCCCAAGCCCGGGAAGACTTTGCGACCTGCATCGGATGAAATGGCGACAATGTGGCCCCCACCGCGGGAAAGCATGCCGGGGACAGTGGAAGAGAGACAATTAAGGAGACCTTTGCAGTTAATATCCACAGTGCGGTCCCACTCCTCCGTATGTGCGTTCGCCATCATAGTGAAATACATGACACCAGCGCACGAGACGAGAATGTCGACCGGACCTAGTTCGGTATTGGCCGCGTGGAGAAATTCCTCGACTTGCTTCCTTTGGGTGACATCGACTTGTTTGATAACGGCTTTTCCTTCGCGCACCACCAATCTGCGCTTTACCGCTTCGAGGGCATTTAGTCGTCGAGCGCCAAGCATCACATGGCAGCCTTCCTTCGCCAACGCGGCTGCAACCGCAGCGCCGATACCGGAAGATGCACCTGTCACAACTGCTACCTTTCCACTTAATGGACCTCTGGTAATAGGTTGAGCTGATCCACCTAGGGCATGTTGGCGAGATGGTGGGCGAGGCAACCACCCTCTTGCGAACCAATGGCGTGTATATGTTTCAAGCAGAACACCGTCGACTTTCGGTCGTTCAACCGTAGCTCGGAACGGTCTCGTTGCGGCATTGTCGAGCACGACGATGTCCTTGAGGAATCCCACTGTTGGCATGCCACTGCGAAGGATGTCGACGGTGAACGCGCCGTCCCCACCTTTGAGGGACCCTCTTTTTTCGGTCCAAAGCGCGACCCACTCTTCCCAACCAAGTGGCTTTGTTGGGTAACCCAACTCGGCCAAATCGGCGAAAACAGATTTCATGTCGACTGGGTTCGGGTCGCCGAGGTGGAAGACGGTTTGTTCTGCGTGAGTCTGGGCGGAGAGGTGGATGATGGCTTTGCTGACAAAGTCCACGGGGGTCATCTCAGCACGCCATCCTTCTACATCGGGGGCGTAACCGAGTTGAACGGATTCGACAATCAATGCAGTCAGAAGATCCCAAGCGTTTGCAGCGCCAGACAGACTGTGTCCACTAATGGTACCAGCTCGGTGAATTTTCACCGGTAGCCCACGTCGAGCGGCCTCGAGGACGAGCTGCTCAGCTACCCACTTGCTTTGGCCGTAGCCATCGGGAAGTTTCTCGGCAGCGCTTTTGACATCCAGCATAGCATCCTCCGACCAGCCACTGCCTTGGGATGGTGGTAGGACCCCATTTGTAGATACATATTGTACTGTAGCGTTGCCCATGCAAGCTAGACGAAGAATTTCTCTTGTTCCACCAACGTTCGCTCCTCGTAAAGCTGCATAGGGATACACGAGGTTTACAGTAGCGGCAGCATGGACAATAACCTGGACACGAGAAGCAAGCGACTCGAATGTGTCTGGTGAGAGGCCAAAGCGGGTTCTCGAAAGGTTACCCGGGATGATTTCGACACGTTCCATGATCGAGTCGCGCCACAATCCCAAGTCAAGAAGGTTTCTGCGCAACCTCGCTATGCCGCCAGGTTGGTCGTCTTCGGCAGGTTCGTTAAAACGTACCAGGCAGATTATGTGAGCCGAAGTGCTCTCCAAGAGGGAATTGAGTAGAAACGCTCCCAAGTATCCAGTTACACCGGTCAAAAGTACAGTATCCGCTTTGTTGACAGAGCATATTGTAGCATTAGATGGCTTGATGTCATCATCCAACTTAGAATCTGCAAGCAAGACAGCAGGGAGATCAGCCTGAACTGCCGCCGTATGGCCATCCCTTATACCGCGTACTGTTTCCAGGTGGCCAGTAATGGTTGCATTTTCGGCAAGGCGAGTAATAGGAACGCGGAAGCCAAAACTTCTTGATAACCTCGAGGAAAGGTCCGCAAGCGACAATGAATGACCACCAAGATCAAAGAAGTTATCCTCTGGTTTCAGAAGGTCTCGAGATGTCTTGAGGGTTGCCGCCCAGATGGTAGCAATGTCGCGAACGCCAATTGGGTCCTGACCGACATTTTGTCCATTCCCATTAACAGGACTCAAACTCGGCGGTGGAGGAAGTCGCTTCAAATCAACCTTTCCAGAGACATCATGGGTAGGGAAATCATCCAGCTCAACCCACAAGGCTGGGATCATGTAATGTGCAAGGTATGGAGAGAGGGCACGACGTGCTTCAGGACTGCGCCCTAAGTCATTGATCTGAACCTCAGGTCGGCCTGAATCATCTTTGTCGCGAACAATGTATGCAACCAATTGTTTCTCTAGCCCTTCACCGTGATCGACTACAGCACAGTGACTGACAGCCAAATGTTTGACGATATCATTTTCGACTTTTCCAGGTACGACGGAATATCCTCGTAGCTTGATCATCGACCCAACGCGGCCGGTGATCTCGAGAAGTCCCGAAGGGAGCATTCGTGCTTGATCTCCAGTCTTGTATATGCGAGCTCCCGGGGCTGTATCGAACGGGTTCGGTGGGAATGCTTTGGAAGTAGTCTCTGCCAGGTTGAGATATTCTCTTGCTAGTAAGGGACCACCGAAATATAATTCTCCGCTAGCTCCATCTTTCACTTTCTGGCCATTCTCATCGAGTATATAGGTGTGCTCAGGGTCTAGGGGCGGGCCAACTGGACAGTACGTGGAGTTGGTATCGAGCATTTCGAGCATGTCCCGGATGTCACCGCAAGCAACCTCATGAGTTTCACAGGCACTGTAACAGTTGAGAAGGCGGGTATTTGGGAGGGCTTTGATGGCTCGGTGGGCTAAATCGGTGGTAACTACCTCTCCATTCAGCCACAACGTACGCAGGTCTGGAAGTAGGGACCCGATGTGGGGCTTTCGAGCGAGTATAGTAGCAAGGAGTGTGGGTGTCATCAGGGTTTCTGTGATACGCTTGGAAGCAAGCAAATCTACCAGGGCAGCCGGGTCGTAGCTCACGTCGTCGGGTACGGGAACAACGGTGGCTCCTCGCAGGAGCGGACGCAACATTTCCCAGATAAAAAAGACATTACAGGCCACACGATCTCCTTGTTGAAGATCTTGGACGCCGAATCTTAGGTTATACGAAAGCACCGGAGCGCGGTGAGGGTTTGCAATTCCCTTCGGCTTTCCTGTTGTTCCACTTGAATATGCCACGAAGGCGAGTCGATCCAGATCGTTATCCGCAGGTAGGGAGATACTATTGTCAACTCCATTCGCATATCCATTAGTATGGCCATTAGTTACTGTAGCCGACTCAACAAGGGTGATGAGCGGAGCTTTTCCCTCGACTTTAGCAGCCTCGGTGCAGTCCGTGACTATTACGGCGGGATTTGCATCGCTGATCACATCAGCCAGAAGATCGGGAGGGTATGCCAGTTCGAGAACAAGAAAAGCCCCTCCGGCGCGCAGGGCGGCAAGGCAGGCGACGACATAGTTGGCACCGCGCGGCAAAAGTACACCCACAAGCTTGTCCCGACCAACGCCATAGGCACGAAGACGATTGGCAAGTGTGTCCACCTCCTTGTTCAGGTCAGAGTAAGAAAGTATAGTCGGGCCATCTTCCAAAGCGACGGCATGTGGGGTAGTGTTGACCTGCTGTAAAAAGAGCGCTGACAGGTCTTTTTTGGTATCAATAACAGACATTGTTAGGTGTAGAGAGGGACAACTGTCCTTAGCTCAGCTTCCCTGTGGATAGCTGGGGGGAAATAGCATATTTGTACAGTGGAGGCTGCTCCGTACACCGGAGGCTTTCTTTCGTCCAAGTGGATCCAAGTTGATAACTCCGTACGACGCTATCCGCATCTGGAGAACTAAATTATGACAGGCAAGTACAGCGATTGGCGAGCTTCCGGCGACAGATAAGCGTACCCGAAAAGAACAAGGGCTCAACCTTCATTGATGCCTACCCGGAAGAATCCATACTGCACCCGGAAACATTTCTTCCCCCGCACGGCCAAATTCAGGGCATTCGCTCGATTTGGCAATATGATATCATGGATACGGCAATGTGAACTTAATTGGCCTGTTGAATTCGAAGTGTACAGACCTCACCCGGTTCTAGGCCTCCCAAACCGAAGGATTGTGTCATAGCGTTGGACACTAAAGTTCGCTTGTGCGAATAAGGACCAAGAAAGCTCCCACCCTGTCGTATTCCTTCGCTTCTCTTTCCCTGTCCAGTTTGAATCAGCGAATAAAATAATTCATGACGTGGGGAGCGTGTGTTAAGAGGATGGGGTAACTTTGAACTCTTGATTCCCAATAATCGAGAAATAATCGAGGATTGATGGACTTTCAAGGTCAAACTGAACGATGAAGCGTGACTGATGACTCATGTCTGACTAATATTTATGCCTGAGGTTTCATTCCAAAAATAGCTGTCACATGACTGTATGCATAAGTGGTCAATAATTAATTATGAAGCTGCATTATTAATTATGCAAGCACAATGCAAGCATATGAACGACTGATAATTGAAGCATTTAATCACATTCACCTGGACAACGTCTTCACAATCAGAATGAGAGGCCAAAGACATTGCGGCCAATGCTGGCTGTCTACTAGGGCCAATGAAACGTACTTTGTACACTCACCACTAAGAAGATGCCTCGACGTGGCATGACTGCTCTAGTGCTGCACCATACCTATTTGGATCGAATGTGCTTGGTGGCTGCTAACCCCGCCCATTTAGTGCATTCGCAATTTCCCCCAAAAGAAAAAGACTCTGGGCCTTAAAGTTGCGGTGATCCCGTTCCCTTTGTGGAGCTCAACCGTCCTTCTTCCCGCTCATCAGCGTCTGTCATTGCAGTATGGGCGACCCTTCTCAACCCAACTATGATGAGCCAATTGTGCCGGATGTTGGTCAAACTTTCTCAATTTTCCTATACACTGTCTAACAGGAACAGGAAAATCCCCACGGCTATGATGACCCGGCCTTCCTCACTGAATCGTCAGTCTTCGTTACTTCTGTGAAGTAGGCGTTTGGTAGCTGATACAGGAGTAAACAGTGATGTAGCAAGTTCCACTCAGTCTTTGTCGTCCAGTGTCTTGAACTATCAGTAAGGCACTTGATGCCACCATTTTGGACTTTGACTAACATATTGCAGGTATGAGAATGGCCGACGTTACCATGCCTTCCGAGAAGGGGAATATCCTATAGTACGCAGGCCTTTTTCTTGATGTATATCGTTTTAACTAACTTTTCAGCCAAACGATGAAGTGGAGCAGGATCGAATGGATCTGGTTATACCAACCCCTCGAATGTAATAATACTTAGGTAGCTAAGTCGCTTTATAGAATCACCATATACACCGCCTTGTTGTGGGAGGCGATTTGTACCGCGCCCCAATCGACCCCAGCGAGATGCGTATTCTCGACCTCGGCACAGGGACTGGCATCTGGGCAATTGAGATGGCGGAGTATGTATTATACGGATGCTGTCAAGTATGAAATACTGACAAAGTGCGTGCGTCTATAGTGAATTCCCCGGTGCAAACGTAACCGGTACGCAGCGGCTTGACTTAAATATTTTCTTGTCTGACTCTAGTAGGGACTGATCTGAGCCCTATCCAACCGGGATTGTATTGAGCTCTCCTCTCTAAACATTCTATTTTCGGTTCTCTAATAGTCCTCTAGGCTACCTTCGAATTGCCGCTTTGAGGTAGACGACTTCGAATCCGACTGGGATTTTTCGAAACCATTTGATTTTATTCATGTTCGTAATCTTGCAGGGTCAGTGCGAGATTGGACGCTCCTCATTCAGCGTATAAAGGACAATCTGAACAATGGAGGATGGGTGGAGATGGTGGATTTCGACGGTGGAGGTATTTACTGCGACGATAACACTGGGCAAAAGGCACCGAATATACAAGACTGGGTCCGGTTCCAACAGGAATCCAGCCGCTCGTTTGGGAAAGACTTGGACGTCGCTCAGTATCATAAAAGGTGGATGATTGAGGCAGGTTTTAAGAATGTTCACGAGGAGATCTATAAGGCATGTCTATCGTCCCGTTAAAACAAGGGTAGTAGCTCACCTATTCGTTACTATACAGGTTCCCCTTAATCCTTGGCCCAAGGACCGTAAACTGAAAGAGCTCGGCCGCTATGAACAGGCCAACATGATGGACGGTCTGGAGGCGTACTCCCTTGCCCTTTACACCCGAGTACTGGGATGGACTCCCGAGGAGACAAGGGCTTTTCTTGCTAAAGTGCGTCGTGAGATAGTGGATCGATCTATCCACTTGTACACCAAATTTTATTTTGTCTATGGCCAGAAGGATGAAGGAGAATGAGCACATTCAATTTTTTCTTGCACATCATTTCTGGAATAAAAACGGACCATACGTATCTGGTATAACACGTTGGCAACACATTCATTATTCATTAGTCAATTGCAATCGTCGTTCATTTTACCGCTTCTGTTCCACTAATATACCTTGGTATGATAGGGCTAGTTAAGTCTGGGAACACTAATCACCGGAGTGGATAACCACGGTAGCAAAACCTCCAAATCCTAGGTCTATTAAACATAATTACAGAGAATTTATGATCCTACGACTACCAGATGATGCAGATGTCAACTACATCACTCTTACTACGACACTGCCCATCAAATCTGGGAAGCACTTTTGCTATAAGAGCGAGTCAGCCGATACATATTGTCTTGTTGTACGCAAAGCTCAGATCTATTTACTGCCCTTACTATCAAGATGTTCTTTTTTCTGGAACTCTGAGAACCCCGAGTCCGAGCAGGAGCGCACATTTAACAAAGCCATCGCTCGTGCGCGAAAGTCGACCTACAGAGGCACCAAGGAACAATGTGACGACAAATATGCAGTTGAGGAAGAGAAGAGTTGGGCAATCCTACAGCGTCAATCTCGCCTCCAGAAAAGCCAAATACCTTCACAGAATAAAAATAAGGAACAGTCAATCGAACCCCCTGGGGACGAGGAGCATTCGATGGTGGAAAAAGAGCTTAAGCAGCTTCGCATCGACTACAAGAAGAGTCTAATACAGCTAGACCTTTTACGGAGGAACATGATCTATGGTGCTATTTCGGAGCAGTTCATGGTACGCCACGAATATAGAGACGAGAACAATAGGTCTTACTGGTGGCGGTTGAATATACGCTCCTGCGTTGATATTGGTGGATGTTGCTCTCGCTCTTGCCGTTGCTGCGATAAACCTCTCCGTGTACATCTTCAACCTACTGACGGTGGAGGGAGAGAAGTGGTTGGGGTCTATGGTCATTGTACTTCTGAGTGCGCCTGCTGTATCCAACATCATGGCTTCTATTTGCCTAATTCGCGCCTGCCCGAAACTTCCCTCAAATAGATTAAGAGTAGCTATTTATATTAGGAAGGCGTCAATATGATCTGGACGAGTTGCTTTTGTTTACTTCCTCACAGTCCTTCTTTTCTTTCTCTGCATCTCCTCTCCCTTCACTCGCTTCTTTTATCCGCCACCCATACCACTCGTTCAAATCTACCGTAAACACCCATACACTCGTTATTCAAATACTTAACCCATCACACTCGTTATGGTAGGCGCATGGGACCTTGCTGGCCATATTGGCTGGTTGGCCATCGTCGCCATTCCTGTCTTTTTCCTGTCAATGCGTCCTCGTGAGGGACCTCGAACGAGGCCAGCCCCAGCCAGCGCGTCAACCTGTCCAGACTATTGGGCAGCAGAGTGGCCAGACTGGTGGCCAACAGTGAGTACGCTCGTTTCCCCTTTTTCCATTGTTTCATTCGCTTCCGGTTTCTCGTCATGTCCCCTTAGAGGGAACTAATCCACACATTCGTTTAGGCATCGCTTTTGGGTTCTTGTTTCGATCTCGGGGGTGGATACCGACATTCGTTTTGGCTTTTGGAGTAGATAGTGTCACTCGTTTGCTTTTGGGCGTTCTTTTCGGTACTGGGAGTAGATAGCGTTACTCGTTTATGTTTGGTAGTTAGCATTAGGTAGTAATGTCACTCGTTTGGGGTCTATGGGGGCCTCCTCCAGCGCTGAGCTCATACCTCATCGCGGTGCTGGAGTCTAGTAGCCTCCGGGCGAAGCTAAATGAGCTCTTTTGTATATAGTTTAAGAATGGATACTTGATGCATGCATTCTATTCTCTCTTGATCGATTCTAGCAGCATTCACATAATGTAAACTTGATAATGTCAGCGTATTAGTGTGCGAGAAGCTTTAATGACCGAGAGATTCACATTACCAAGTCAACCTCAGGGGAAATATAACTATTCGGTAAAACTGACAGTGAAAGTAGATAATCGGTCCTTTCTAATTAGTTGGCCTTGTCCCATCCAGTTGGTTTCCCACTGTCAACAATGATAAAAACGAAGGATCGACGAATTACTACCTAAATATCAGCATTCCCAGCCCGACCTGACATCTAGATATCTCCCATAGTGTTAGCAATGAATCCATCGAAGCGGCTGAAGATTACTAATGAATGAAGTACGTATAAAGCGGGTTGGACTTCCGCGATTTATCTTATCATTCCCTGTTCTATTCACCATCTACTTCCTACAAACTCCTCTAGAACATATCCAATACTAGCCATTATGCCAGATTACGTGGTTTGTTACTATGCTTTTCATTCTCTCAAGATGAAACTAAAGATTAATAACATTGGACCAGATTTCCCTCCACCCCGAGACATCCGACTCCCAGGTCAAAGCGTACGTATATCCAACTATTTTTCGTAATCAGTATAAGCAGAAGTTTTAACAGGCTGCAGGGTGAAAAACGATATTACCAAGAATGGAGGCCAGATAACGAAGGAGTTTAGCTTGGTGAAAGCATTTGCGTATGTAGACCTGTTTCTGATCTGTCTTTCCTTCTCGTCAGGTACGATTATGCTAATTCATAGTAGGGTGACTATGCCAGAAGGTCTTGTCCAGACTTTTGAGAATCATGGGTCTGTTTCGAATGTTGAAAAGGATCAGACTGTCTCTACCCAGTGGCCATAGTTCTTATGCACGGGTGTATTAGTTATAGATCTTAGATGAATGTTAAGCTACCTAGGTAGACTCGCAATAGGATGGTCCTCGCAGATGACAAATTTTAGTTACATGTCAGTAGTTGAATAAGTATATACAACTACATACTTATCTAACATCCTCATAGCTTGTTAGCCTGCATATCGATCATATCGCGAACACCAAAATCTGGCCCATTGACAGCCTTACTGCTTTCCGACATATCATCCTACAACGTCTTCGCCGACTCAGGTGTCAACTGAACCCTCACTCTCGTCCCATCAACTGGCTTAGCCGTAATCTGCATAATCTAGAAGACCGTCAGCAAGTCGCTCACCAAAAACAATGACAACAAAACATACGTTATAAAGCTGCGAGGCAGTCTCAAACTGCCCTTTTTCATTAAGTATCGGCTGTCCCTTCTCATCACGCTCAATCTCCCCAAGTCCAATCTTCGTAAAATCATATCGCCTTACCGCACAGGCAAGAATAACTCTTGCTTCAAGGTTAGCCAGTTCTTGTCCGATGCAGTTCCTTGGACCTCTTTCGAACGGTCGCCATGCGCTGGGTGGAATTTTGCCGGTTTTTGTGTCGACATTTGTTTCCATGCTTGTATCTGTATCCCCTAGCCAACGCTCAGGTATGAAGTCGTCCTTTGTTTCTCCGTAGATGGCTTCGTCTCGTTGGATGATAGTTGCGCAGTTGTATACGGCCACCCCGTCGAGACTAAGTGAGGACCCATCTGGTAATTGGACGTTTACTCCAGAGCCAGGAGGATGGTATCGGCTTGTTCCGGCCGGTGGGTAGAGACGGAGAGTCTCCTTGATCACGGCGGAGACGTAAGACATTCGTTGGATCAGTTGTTCTCCACCGGGAGCGAGGAGTGCATCTCGGACAACGGATGGGGATGGGTCTGTTCCGAATATTTCATCTAGTTCTTTACGGATAGACTCTAGAGCGCGCGGGGTGCGACTGAGCTCATAAAAGGCCCATTGTAGTAGAATACTTGTCGTATCGTGGCCAGCAAAGAGAAAGGTCTTGAGTTGATCGCATGTTTGATCAAGGATCCGCTGAGTTAATTCATCCGTATCTTGAAGACTGAGTGAGACGACACTGCGAGACTTCTTGCCACCTTTGGCAGAATATTCTTTCAATTCGGCAAACTTGGCTTGATGCGATCTTGCAAGAGCGCGTGGAGTCGACGAGACATTTGCCATCGTTGGAATGTCTGTCGAGGTTGGAGTACCCACCAGTCGACGCGTGTGCCACCCGTACGGCGGTAGCTGAGGTTTATCGCTCGGTATAGTTTGACAATTTCGCTTTGCGCTTCTGGACCGGCTTGAGCGCGGAAGTCTTCGTCCATTGTTACGGCTCCTAAATAGTGTTAGGGTAGCTGTATTAGAGATAGAGCGACTTACCGATGATATCAAAAGTAAGATTGATACATAATTCATCTAGAGAAAATACTTCGCCGCTCGCAGCATAGCGATCGAGAATCTCGAAAAAGTGCCATGACCTATCGAGAATACAAGGAAGTAAAGTCAAAAGATGCTGTGGTGCGAATCCTGGGTTGAATCGTCTGCGTAGAGCTTTCCATTCTTCTCCCTGAACAGCAAACATTAGCTGATATCATAATCGAACCAGGAATAGTAACCGACCTGGCTAGTAAGAACCGAACTTGGACCAGTCAATGGCTCCATAAAGTCCATTGTTGGAGACTTGTCCATACTGTAGGGCAAAGCTTTCGTAGCCCTCGATACTTGTTCAGCAACTTCATGGTTACATAGTATACCTATAGGATAGCTCTGCGCGGGTCGAACATCCAGCAAATACACGGGCGGGTTGCCAAGATGTTCTTTTATTTCTCTGAACAGAATATCTGCTTTTCTTAGTTTATTCACTATAAATCGATGAGGTCAACACACCCACATGGCGTTGTTTTACACCAGACTCAATAAACTCATTCATCGCCTTCAAATGTCCCCATAGAAGGGATGGCTGCAGCTGGGGCCAGGCAGCATATTGCTGGAAGCGAAGGTAGTACAATTTCTGGTAGAGGTAGATTGCGATCGCTGGGATGGCAGCGACGACAAGGATAGAGGTCAACATTCTAGTGGATGGACACCAAAAGAGCTGAACAATATGTGGATTGGTTATATGTACGTTACTTATTAAATAGGAGTCGCAAACATCCGATATCCGAATGGATCTTTTCTTTCTTTCCTTTGGAGGTTTAGCGTGACATCATAACTGCGCTGTGATGGGTTTATACGGGGATTTATGCTGACAGCAGGACCGATGATTCCGAAATTGGTCATAGCAGCATGACATCCATGTCAACGTTTCAATTTCCCCTCTTTTCTGCAAGCGAGATACTTTGTGGAGGGTGTCTTTTGTCTCCCTGTAGGGATTCTCCACATCAGCAAGGGAGTTGAATAAGCGAGAACGAAAACGAGAACGAAAGGAACATTGGCTGTTTGAGATAAATTATAAGACTCAACTCCAATCCAATAGATGAATAGATTCAATATTTTCTGATTGCTTGCTATTTGTTGGGTATGGAAAGGAAACATACATAACAAGGCCAACTAATCTAATGGACAACATCTTCCCAACTCTGCCATCCTCTTCCCTGGACCTTGGATAGCTCTTCATCAGTATATCTTTTGCCAGTGGTGAAATATCCAGCGTTGATCTTAGCATCGATCTCCACCCTTGAATCTTGAGGGATGATATCTGCGACCGTTAGTATCCAGATTTCGGAGGGAAGATGCAGCTGGACTTACGGTCTGGAATAGGAATTCGCTCAATGATCGGAATTCCCTGCTGTGTTATGGCATCATACTTCATGTTCGACATGGACAACATCCGATCGATTTTCTTAATTCCAAGCCAGTGAAGGATATCCGGCATTAGAGCTTGGAAGCGCATCTGTCTTGCGTCAGGTATTGCAGGATATCAATTGACAAGGCTAGGGACTCACATCTTTGACTCCAGCAATGTTTTCGGTCCGAGCAAAATACTTGTCTGCTGTGTCTCCGCCACGCTTGCGAGCGTTATACACCAAGTATTTAACGACTTCGCCGAGAGCTCTTCCCTCCTTACGGAAATAAATCACCACTCCAGATCCACCAGCCTGAGCTTCTTTGATTGCCTCCTCGACACCAAACGCTAGGTACGGACGACAGGTGCAGATATCAGATTGGAAAACGTCAGACCCATTACATTCGTCGTGGATGCGTAGGGCTAGTCTAACATTTGGATTCGATACTCGGTCAGGCGGGCCGAATATGTAGACAGTCAGACCTCCAATTGGAGGTAAGAATACTTTAATATCTGGACGCGTGATGAGCTCGGGGAAGCTCCCACCACACTGCTCGTATAGGGTGCGTCGAAGGCTGCCTTCGTCGATCCCAAATCTCTCCGCTACACCAGGGAGATACCAGACCGGTTCAACTGCCGCCTTAGTCACACGGACATCTCCTTCCTTGCTAATCACAATATCCCCGTCCACCTGAAGACAGCCTTCTCTAAGTGATTCCGTGATCTCAGCTAGTCTCATGGTAGCGCGGGTGACAGCAATTGTGGGTCTAACATCGAGTCCATCGTCGAGATGGTTCTTGTAGAGTCGAGAGACTTCATGACCAAACGGGTCCATAGCCACAATCTTCCTCTTATCCCCCCAGGCTGGCTGTTGGGGAAAGTCAAATGTGGGATGAGTATTTTCGAAACTGGGTAAGAAATTGTATGGGAGATCTCCTGCGGCTATTGCAAGGGCATTATAAACAGCATAGCTTCCACCATGAGCACCGATGGCATTTCGCTTGGTGATTGTGCTGGATGCTCTAGAAACTAAGACAGGCCCTCTTTCGTGGGGGTCTGCGGCGCCCCAGTTTAATGGGATTGGGTTGACGACACTTTGGCCGGGGTATGTAGTCAACTGTGGATATGAGTCTACACCCCTGTATATGATTGAAGACTTACAATAATTCGATCACTACTTGGGAATGAGCCTTTTTGGCCGTTTGCTCCGTTAGGTTGTGAGACCATAGTTTGTTAGACTTTGGCCGTAGGAAATACGGTTAGAAAGAAAAAATGAGTGAGGAATAGAATAAAAGAGAGAGATACCTGGTTGTAACAGATGTCAGGGAGGCCATTTTATAATAAATCCGGGCATGATTCAAGGCCACCAAAGTCGGCAATAGATCGATAGCAGATGAGAGAAGAAGAGGAGAAAATAGGGAAATTAACGATAAGCCCTTATCAGCTTATCGTTATCGTTATCGCTTATCTCTTATCGCGTGACATCCCGATTGTTTTCTTCAACGCAGATCAATTCGACCTCGTGTGTAACTGCCACTTCCGACTAGCGCGGGGTAGTATTTATTGGCATTCGCATATTGGATTTGAGGCCCCAAATGCTATTGTCTACCCCTGTCTATCCCCTGAATGACCTCAAAATGGCCACTCAACCAACAAGCGTACTCGGCACGACTGCTACTTCCTTCCCTCGGTCGCATGAGAAAATCACCAGTCCAAAAGACACGCCCTTTTTCGTTGGAAATGAATTCCGCTATTCGAAGACAGAGAGCTTTATTGATGTCCATGATCCCGCGACGAATAACCTAGTCACTCGTGTACCGCAGATGACAAAGGCCGAATTAGAAGAAGTCGTGGCTTCTGCGAAAGACGCATTTCCTGGTTGGAAGGCCATGTCCGTGATTGCCAGACAGAGAATTATGTTCAATTATGTCAGTCTTATCAAAGAAAACTGGGATCGGCTTGCGGCTGTGATTACTCTGGAACAGGGCAAAACCCTGGCCGACGCAAAGGGTGATGTATTGCGTGGTTTACAGGTTGCTGAAGCTGCTTGTGCGGGGCCGGAATATATGAAGGGAGAGGTGTTGGAGGTTGCGAAAGATATGGAGACGCGGACTTATAAAGAACCGCTTGGAGTTGTGGCTGCTATTTGTCCGTTTAGTGGGTATTCCTTGCCGGGCTTGGGTAGGCAAAGCTAATTGAGAGGATAGACTTTCCAGCTATGATTCCTCTATGGTGTATTCCTATTGCCACCATTACTGGGAACACAGTGATTCTTAAACCTTCTGAGAGAGATCCCGGAGCAGCTATGGTTCTTGTTGAACTTGCCGAGAAAGCTGGCTTCCCGAAAGGAGTGATTAATGTGGTACATGGGACTCACGATACTGTCAACTTCATTCTCGATTCCCCGACAATCAAGGCAATTAGCTTCGTTGGAAGCAACAAGGCGGGTGAATATATTTACACACGGGGCTCCGCGAATGGAAAACGGGTCCAGGCAAATCTAGGAGCGAAGAACCACGCCATCGTTTTGCCCGACTCCGATAAAGAGGCTACACTAAGCTCTATAGCGAGTGCTGCTTTTGGGGCAGCCGGACAACGGTGTATGGCCCTTTCTGTCGCTGTACTAGTTGGGGAGACTAGAGACTGGCTTCCTGAACTGGTAGAGCAAGCGAAAGCGCTTCATGTGGACGGGGGTTTTGAAGACGGCGCTGATCTTGGCCCACTTATTACTCCGCAGAGTAAAGCCCGTGTCGAGAGCTTGGTAGCTGATGCTGAGAAAGAGGGCGCTAAAATCCTCCTCGATGGCCGTGGCTATAAACCGAAACAGTATCCGAATGGCAACTGGGTCGGGCCAACAATCATCAGTGACGTCCGTCCTTCTATGCAATGCTATAAGGAGGAAATCTTCGGCCCTGTCCTTGTCTGTATTAATGTGGATTCTCTCGATGATGGTATTGAGTTGATTAACAAGAATGACTACGGTAACGGGACGGCAGTCTTTACTTCCTCGGGCGCATCGGCTGAACGATTCCGGAGAAATATTGAGGCCGGGCAAGTGGGTGTAAATGTTCCAATCCCTGTCCCTCTCCCAATGTTCTCATTTACGGGTAATAAGAGGAGTATGGCTGGTGGAGGGGCCAATACATTCTATGGAAGACCAGGTGTGAGTTTCTATACTCAGACCAAGACTGTTACATCTAAGTGGTCGAGTCAGAATGTTTCGTCAGGGAAGGCGGAGATGTCGATGCCTACTCAATCTTAGGCTTAGGTTGAATATGTACATCGAATTCCTTTTGTTCCAACGCTTATTTAGAGTAGTACAAATGCTATAACACTGAGGAAATTTGCAGTAAACTATGGAACAACATGATGATGTTCAAGTTTAGTTTCTTATTGCAAATTATATTGAATTATTACAGTTCCTTGATCATATACTCCCCTATTTGATAAATATATAGACACGAGCAGTGCAACATGCCACGGGATCTATGCTTCCATGTCCAGGGCATTGATTTACTAAGTAATCATTTCAGTCCGATGAGGCTACATTCCCTGAAACGACAATTTCTGCTAAGATCGGAAAGGCGCTTCATTAACATGATCATCGCGAGTTGCCGTATGTGCTGATAATCTTATCATAGCCCTAATTGTCTTATCGATAACGCCTATCAATCTGATAACCTTATCTTCCTCATAACCCTGAAGGACACATACAAATCCTGGTCGGTTTATATACTCCTAAGCATAGATCAGACAAGGCCACAGCAACATTCTATCGAGTCACCGTGAGTTTCACAACCATCAGTCTGTCCCCCACTCCCTCAACATCCGAAATGGATCTGTGCCTGCTCACTGGTATACCTACTAGCTTCCATTTAAATGCGCATGGCTAATCATCCCAGGATCGGGCCACATGGCCCTGGCTGAGCAAGTTAGAACCAGGTACAGTCGGTTGCATCCTCAAAGAAACCACCTAACCTAATATAGAATCGGAAACCCAGTCGGCCTGGAAGCGCTCCGAAGTACACGATTCTCAAACGGCGAAAACTGCGTCACAATAGCCACCTCCGTCCGCAATGCGGACGTCTTTATCATTCAGACTGCTTCAACCCCCGTAAATGACATGATTATGGAACTACTCATCGCTATCAATGCTTGTAAAATTGCCTCCGCGAGACGGATTACTGCCGTGATGCCTTGTTTTCCGTATTCGAGGCAGGACAAAAAGGACAGGAGCCGCGCACCAATTACGGCCAAGTTGGTTGCGAACATTCTTGAGAGTGCGGGGTGTAATCATGTTATTGTATGTTCTTTATATGGGAAAAGATGAGCTGGACTGATAGGATAGACGATGGATCTTCATGCTTCGCAAATTCAGGGCTTTTTTAACATTCCGGTTGATAAGTATGTCTCCTCTTATTATGCTGATTTATGCTAATGTATATAGTGTGAGAACTCCTTCACTGAGGTGGATTATGCTAAGAAAGTCAGCTCTTTGCAGAAAACACAATGATCGAATATATCCGCCGTCATTACGAAACCAAGGACCTGGTCGTTGTTTCCCCAGATGCTGGAGGCGCAAAACGGTATATACCTAATATTCAGTCCCATCTTCGGAATTAGGCTAACTCTGTCAACAGAGCAGCAGCAATCGCCGACCGGCTCCACGTCGACCTTGCCCTAATTCACAAAGAACGCAAAGTAGCCAACCAAGTAAGTCGCATGATTCTCGTCGGCAATGTTGCAGACAAAGTCGCCATTCTAGTCGACGATATAGCAGATACTTGCGGAACTCTTGGTCTCGCAGCGACGAGTCTGAAGAAACATGGTGCGCGACACTGTGTTGCTCTCGTTACCCATGGGTTTCTTAGTGGACCGTCAGTGAAGGTTATCGAAGAGAGCGACCTTGACAGATTGGTTGTGTCGAATACGCTTCCGTTGCCGGAGCATGCAAAATCTTGTTCTAAGATTCGACAGATGGATGTTAGTCCTACTATTGCAGAGGCTATTAGGAGGACTCATAATGGAGAGTCGTATGTTGTTGTTCTATCAATTGGCAATGTGGGCTAACTGTTGTAGGATTTCTATGCTATTTACATAGCTCAGTTTCTGGATTTGGGTTTCTTTGGAATTTGCTTCCACAGAAGGAATATTTGATGTAAGAAAATTGAGATTATAGCGAAATGAAAAAAGACGAATATGCTGGATCGATATATAAATATGCATCTCCAGTCATGTCAGTTTCTTCTCTTTACATATCGACTATAAATAAATGTCAGAGAAGACTCAGTAAATGCATTTTTAGTTATTCACCCACCCAGAGTAAACGTCTACATAAGTTGATAAGGCACTCATTCAATCCTTCGGTCTTGTGTAGATAAGACGACCAACAGGCCATGATCCCCTCACAGAATCAATCTATGCCACATCAAGCAAGTCCGGCCATCGTATCATGCCGATCCGTGTTTATTATCATTATAGATAGGACTATCTTATCATATTATATCTCCACCTCCACACCTTATCCTATCAAGCTTAGATCCTCACTCCATCGTGTGATTATCACAAGATGCGGGGATAAGTTTGCTGTGTTCAGTAGAGCTATACTAGAAATGACTTGATCGTTAGGGTTATAAAGCCAACTGGGAAATATTGTTTACTCAACCTCCCTAATACGGCTACAGCTCTTACCCCTACGTATCAGTGAATATCCACATCATGTCGAATGAAGCTATCACTTTGAATGGCCTAACTGACGAGGGAAGTCGACTCTGCGCAGGCAGCGAAGTTTTTGATAATGACCGAATCCACCTCCTTCCCCAACGGAATCATCTTCTTTCATTGATGACCATCCTCCGTGATGGTAATACCCCTGCACCTCGATTCGCTGAGATAACAGAAAGGGTAGCAGATCAACTTATTGGCGCGGGTGTGTTACCCAGCTAAGCCCTCTACATAAGTGGACGCTCTGACCGTGCCAATGCAGCTCTCGATCTCCTTCCGATTGAGCACGCAGACGTTGTTAGTCCAACCTCTACCACATATAATGGAACACGAGAGAATCATAATATCTGCGGAGTGAGCATTCTTCGAGGCGGTGCGAGTTTAGAGAATGCTGTTCGACGTGGATACACGTAGGACACTTCTTTCTACATATCAGCAGAGACTAACAACCTCCACAGCGGCCCCCTCAGCTTCGGTAAGCTCCTTATCCAACGCGATGAGGAAACTTGTTTCCCTTCCCTTCTCTACTCCAAATTTCCTCAGAATATTCAATCCAAGAGTATGTCCCACTTCATTCAGCAGTCGACTCAACTCTGATCTAATATAACAGCGGTCTTAATCCTCGAACCAATGCTCGCAACTGGTGGCTCAGCCTGCATGGCAATAGACGTAATCAAGTCTGTCGGGGTTCCAGAGGAAAACATTATATTCGTCAATCTCGTTGCATCCAAACACGGACTGAGAAGAGTGTTTTCTCGGTTTCCGTCTATTCGTTTGGTGACTGCTGCTGTGGATGAGGGATTAACTCCGAAGAAGTAAATAATCCTTTTCTATGAGGAGTTAGTGAATAGGCTAACTTGAACAGTCACATTGATCCTGGCTTGGGTGATTTTGGGGACAGGTTCTATGGGACTGTTGACTGAGTTTTATGATTTTGTGGGGTGAACAGGGATTTCTTGAAGAACAGGATTGGAACTCTTTGGCGAGTACTTCATTTTTTATTGGGTTTTACTCTGGTGCTTTGGCTATGGGTAATGCCATCATTGCACCCTTTATGTATATGGCTTGTTTGGTATTTTAATCATTCTAAGCACTCAAATGCTGAGCTATTACGATGGTTCAGAGTCATACAGTAGATAACATAGCACGATAGGGCCTAAATGTCCGATGAGATCACTGTGATCTTGCTTCTTGAAGAAAGTAAGGAATAAACAGGGCTTTGCACCCTCGAGAAAATTAAGTCCAAGCATTATTCTTTGATTAAGATATTAACAATCTGTGGACTAATCCTTGGTATGCTTGATACTGTCAAAGGAATTAAGAAATGATTATCATTGACAATGTACTTGATAGACCTTCCGAATATCAAGAAAAGAACCAGATACTCGTTTTCTATTCATCATAATATGCCCAAGACATATGACTAAAATAGAGTCCCATCACCTTCAATCAGAATTGGACTCGACTTAGTTTCAGGCCTGAGCTTCGCTGCAAGCTCTCGACCACCCTTCCAGGTTCCAGCTTCTAGCATCTGCGGCAGGGTCAGTTTCACATTTTGATTCGCAAACCGCGCATTGAGCAGCTTAAGAAGCACGTCACTCAAAGAAACTGTCAAAGATCTCCATTCAACGATAGGATCACTGCTTGCCCCGAAACTGGGGAGTTTCTCTTTCGAGGCCTTTAATCCCTCCTTCAGTGTTTCATCTTTCAATACGAGAACGTCAAGGTCAATAAATATCCCACCGTTTCGATACTCTGGTAATGCAGTTGCACGCTCTAGGTTCTTCCATTCCAGTCCCAGGATTCGGATGAATGGGATTGTTACCGAATATGCCAGCCATTGAGTCAACTTGTGGAACGGTTGGATATTCGCTGTTCCATTTTCAGTCTTCTGGGTAGTATTGGCTCGCGCGAGAACTTCCAGTGGCCAAGAGTCGCCGATGGGGACACCAGCGACATGAGTGCGGTCCTTCGGCCAGGAGGGTAGGAGGAGGGTTTGCAAAACAGACCAGAGTACATCAAAGTCTAGAGAACCCGATTCCTTTCGACTTTCGAGCATGTAGTCTATGCAGGTTAGTGGTAAACTAGCCCATACACATGGATGGCAGATAGCTTACCAACGAGCTGACCTGGTCGGCCTTCTTTACCGAATATCTTCGGCAGGTTTAGCAAGGAAGAGCCGACTCTGTTCAACAAACTGACACGAGATGAATCGCCCAAGATTGTATTATCTGGGGTGCTCTGAAAATGCTTTCTAAATGTGCTAACGTCAAGATTGACTAAGCCCTGTCCTGTTGAGAACGCGATGTTAAGAAATTAGTCACAGATTTAGGTATTGATTCTTACCATCTACACGCTCAGGGGCATCCGCCTTGCTTGAAAATGCACTAGCGTTTAACATATACAGGGCAGCGACTGCAATTCCCTCGCTTCGAACATATTTATTTTCCGTACCAGGCTCGGTATAGCTCCATACTTCTCCAGCGCCAGCATCTAACAGAACCGAGACGAAGAATAGATCAACCAGACGACGGGTGATTTCAAGGTTATTGCAACCCGAATCCTTCCATTGTTTGGTAAGATTCTCAACTCGCGGAACTTGTCCGACATTGAAATGTTGCCATCGACCGTGTGGAGGGATCTTATCGTACCTATCGGGACCGAAATCTCGCTACGATGGTTAGCTTGAGCTGGCTAAGGCTGAAAATTGGTTACTTACAGTAATAATCCCCGCAACATAGTCTGCAACTGCCGGCATTTTATCAGCATGGTAGTGAAAATGGGTGAGTTGGCCCTGCTCAGCGGCTTTCAGGACCAAATTGGCCCTGTCTCGGACAGCCTGTAAGCTTTTCAAGTACTCAATGTCTGCCATGGCAGGAATAGAAGATACTAGGGTTGTTTATTTGATATTAGAAGTTTGATATGTGATTTCACTAACGTGCCATATATTTACTATGTATATAGCAGCTGATCGTCATCGGGACAGGCCGGAATTGCGGGGATGCGGGGGTGTGGGGGGTCATGTGAGAGATAACAGATAAGATAATATAGAGATAAGATAAGAGAGATAGCCCTTATCGATACGTTATCAGACAAGAGGACAGTACTATGTTCTCATATATTATCCTCGGTCCCTGCTACCAGCTGTTCATTAATTCTCAATACCTGCCATATTACTCCATACCAAAGCAAAATGACCTCGAACATCACCCAAGTCAACGACCCCAAAGCTTCCCAAATCATCTCCCAACTCCGAGATGAATCGCTCCGTCCAGTAATAGTACGCCAGCTTGTCCGTGATCTAACTACAATCCTTTCGAAACACGTCATCAAACCCTTTGACAAAGATGAACAAATTGCAGTTATAGTTATCCTCCGCTCTGGCCTCTCAATGGCCGATTCATTCCTAGCCGCTCTCCCAGAAGACACAGATGCTGTCGTACACCACTTGGGTCTCTTCCGTGAAAAGGAGTCCCTTCGTCCTGTCGAATACTATAATAAACTACCACATAAGAGCCCGAAGATCCACAGGGCTTATATACTTGATCCCCTGGTTGCTACGGGTGGGACTACGACGGCTGCTATTCACATTATGAAGTAGGTCCTCAAATACTAGTACTGCAATTTTGAAGTAGAAGAAATAATTAAACTAATTAACATAGGGAATGGGGTATCGAGCATGTTACACTCTTCTCTCTTCTAGGTAGTGCTATAGGCCTTCAAAAGGCTGCTAGCGCCTGGCCTGAGGGTACTGATATTGTAGTTGGAGCAGTTGACAAGGGGTTAGATGAGAGGGGGTATATTAAACCTGGTATAGGAGATATTGGCGATCGTCTTTTTGGCACAGCTTTGGAATAAGTAATTGTTTGGGCAATATACACCCGGTTAGGGCTGAAATGGAGCGTCACAGTCTTAGAGGGTAAGTATGAGTTTCGCCATCAACCAAATAAAACTAGATTTTATTCTTAAATTTAGCAACATCCTATAGTATTATCGTGAAGTCTAATTTTCAAGGTAGATAATAGAGAGGAAGGCCTCGACCTTAAGATTCTTACAGGTTTCTACAAGAGGGCGTCGGCGCAGTTGCAACAAACGCCCATTGCAGCCCATAGCATCATTCACAGCGCCTCCAATCACGTCTCCTAAGCCTATTCCCATTGTGAATCCCACCAAAGCCATGCCCTATGTGTCGCGGCTCTCGAAGGGGAATATTATTCGATGCAATATAGGTCGAGATTGAACTGCACCCGCCTCCAATATCAGCAAGGACTCGGCCAAAAGAAGTCTCCGACTCGCGGTGCCACAGACCAGGCTCCTCACTGTGTATATATAAGTCGTGAAGCAGAAGCTGCCCGCCGGCCAAAACTGTCACTTAACTTCCCACTGAGGCCTGGGTGACAGCGAGTCCGATAGGATATTCAGATCCAAGCCATAGTCGAGTTAAATCATCTACGGTTGCGGAGTGTCGCTGTGATGGTCGTTTCCGCGACGGCGAGGAAAGGGGCGACTCAAGTGGAAACGGCGTTAATAGCGATGTTCTGCTTGATATTTTATATATCTGATACGCAAGCAGAGGAATATCTTTTGTCGTTATCGGGATAGTATCAGCTGAGACTGAAATAGAGGTTAAGGCCCCTGGTATTTTGAACAGTTCCGCGCACTGCTATGATATACGAAAGCGGGCAATAACATAAACAGAGAGAAAAGGAACACAATAAACATTGAATTAGGATGTAATAAGATTAAACTTCACAATTATAAACTGCTAGCCTATCAATACCTTATATCAAGTTAGCGTACATATTTCTGTAAGCGCTATAATAGTTACGCAAACCTTTCTTATAACAAATAGGTAATTTTAGTACCCTAATTCGTTATTTCAACGAGTTCGGAGTATATATAAAACCTATTACTGCAGACAGTCAATTAGTTGACCTAGTCATCCTACTTGGATGTTCGTGCTGTTCGGAAACAGTAAGCGTCAATGCAAGGGGTTAATATAAGCATTCCTTCAACATTCCTTAGTAAATTCTATTTAATATTAGTACACATTCTTTAGCAGCCATCTGGCATATTTAAAGGTGTCAAACCCCGTGGACCCTGTTTTTTTCTCTCCAGTGTTAATCTGTTTATCCACATATTTTCCTACTCGCATACTCCGTTGAAACAACCACCATCGCCAAAATGCGCTTCTCTCTTACAACTCTAGCCATCTTCAACCTCGCTCTTTCGCCTCTGGCTCTAGCAGGTGGAAAATCCTGCAACGCAGACAAGTATTATTTACTTTCCTGCTCTGATGGGAAATAACTAACAACGAAATAGTATCGTCTCGGCATGTCTGAAATCCACCAAGCCAGAGCTCGACAACTGTACTCAGAACGATTGGCACTGTCTCTGCGCCAGGAGTAACGACGTTCTCACGTAAGACCCTACCACCAAGCATTATCCCAAGGGAACTTGACTAACGAGGGAATCTAGCTGTTACAACAACTGCCCCGACGATGAGCGCCGGTTTGGCGCAAGTCAGACCAGGGACTCGTACTGTAATGCCGCCAAGGCGATGGGTGGAGACACTACGACAGGGACCGCTACGGGGACTGCTTCTGAGACTGCGACTACGCCAGCAGCTACACAGAACAAGGCGGTAGAGTCGTCTTCAGGTGCGGCGAGTGCAACTTCGGCGTCTGCTTCAAGCACCGCTTCCACCACTGCTACCAGTTCTATGGCTGCCTCAAGCGGTGCCGCTCCCCTGGTACAGGTCAATGGGTATTGGGTTGCTGCTGCCATGGCTGGTGCTGGTGTTTTCCTTTGAACAGGCCGGCAGGTGGCGGAAGTTAGTGGGATAGTATATATATTGTAATACTAATAGTAATAATCATAATCTATTTATTCTTTGACACGATAAAAAATAATGTAGGATTTTATCTATACAATATAATGAGCAAAAATATTCGTAATAAGCGGAGTCCACCTTCGGATTACGCAGTTGGAATGAGCAATGTAGGACCACAGTTTGAGCATAGTTAGAAAGAATAAAGAGAAATTCGTTGCTTAACCGAAGCGAATCTTAGTTATATGACTGGACATGAAATTAATTATTCAGATCGCATAGTTAAGGATATCTAGAGAGGCTGCACAGCATTGATAAACAGGGCAAGAAATGATCTCATCTGCCAAGAATAGGGTTAGCTCATTAAAGAACATGGAGCGAACACAGAGCCTTTTTGGCTAAGACTGTGAGCTTCCTTGGTTGCCAACACCATTCGATTATATAAAAGGGTAGGATACATTGAATAAATCTCAGACTTTCTCAATCTCCACAACGCCAGGCTTCTGAGCATCCGTACTATAAGTCGTCGCTAAATCAACTTTAGCATTCCACCCCATCCACCAACTTCCAGCAAAAAGCTCATCCATTCTCTCCATAGGAATGCCCTTGGTCTCCGGCGCCAGCAACGCCAGCAAAACTAACCCAACCCCACAAATCAGCGCCCAAAATACATAGGCCCCATATACATCAAGCGAAACAAACATATTAGGCGTCACTCGTACGACGGCAAACTGGAAGAACCAATGCAGTGCCATGTTCGTCGCGTAACAGACACTCCGAATCCGAGTCGGGAAGATTTCCGTACTGTACAAATACGGCACTGTACACAGACCGATTGACCAACCTACAGCGTAGATGAAAACCGCGGCAATGGCTGCGTTGGATGCGGGTTTATTATGCCCGTCCCGGAATACGGACATGTATATGGACATGTATATGTGGGTTATGCACTGGATGCCAACTCCGCTTAACATGCAACGGCGGCGTCCGATGATGTCAACGAGCCCCCATGTGAAAACCATAGTGAAGACTAGTTTGACAACACCGTAGGCGCCCGAGGTGATAAGGGATATATCATCACTCACGACTCCTGCGTATTTAAAGATCTATGTGAGGAGGTTTTATATGTCAGAGAGTGAAAAGATCACTTTTGCCTGCTTATTTAATAGTAGCTGCACGAACCTGAGGAATGTAGTACGTTATACCATTACCTCCACTCCATTGAGCAACTATTTGCATGAGAACCGATAAGAGGAATCGTTTCCGGTAACTTGTAGAGGTTGCGATCTCTTTGACGATTGTTAAAGTAGACGCGTCGCCGAGAGACTGTTCCCTGGTGCGAACTTGTTCTTGGATCTCGTAGTATTCACGCGACAGAGACGTGTCCCTATCCGGCGAACTTCGAAGACGAGCGAGGACTGCAAATGCTTCATCATCCCGGTCTTTGGATGCGAGCCATCGAGGTGTGTCTGATAGAAAAAATGAACACACAAACGCGAAACCGACAGGAATAAGAGGGATTCCTTGTACGAGACGATACTGGGCGCTACTCTCTTTCATTCCTGAGTTGACCCCGTAATTAATAAAGAAGCCTGGTAATAAGATTTAGCTAGCTATTGTCTGATGATATTAAAAACGTTGAAGGAAAGTGCCCTACCGATTGTAAGGAAAGAAAGCAGCACGACCATGTAAAGGCTCACAACAGTCCCTCTCGACACAGCAGGGGCAATTTCGGAGAGATACAGCGGTGCGACGACGGTGAGGCCTCCTGACCCGAGACCTCCCCAGAGACGCGCAAAAAGCATCAACCCAATTATGCCCGAGGAAAAGATTTGTATGAATGTCCCAGTGGTCCAGAATAATGTGAATATCTGCCATGATCGCAAACGACCAAGTCTGTCTGCAAGCACTAGGGCTAGTAGGGAGCCAAAAGCTGCTCCTAGGACACCGAACGAGGAGATATTGGCTTTGCGATCGGCAAGGCCGCTGGGATTGTTTTTCCAGTCATTGGCCAGGAGGTCGAAGTCTTCTTTGAAAGAATCTAGGTCGACAGAGGCACTGAACCCGCCTTCGTCATAACCTGCCACAGAATTTAGCGCTGGTTGAAACTGGGTGCGTTAGCTTGTTGCTCTACCTTTCGGGATTCCTCCACTGGCAACAATGAGAATGGCAAGAATATAATACGCCTTGTGGCTCTTAATGTTGAACATGGTCCTTTTATGAGCGTGGTATCCTAGGACGGGGCGAAATAGTGTGCCATTGCGTAGAACGAGGACAGGAACAGACTGTTATACTGCTCACTGACTTGGAGTAGGCTTCACCCCGTACCCCAGAATTCCTCCTAGTTCTCCAATCTCTGTTCGGAAGTTGTCCGAAAGTTTAGAAAATGTACTAATTTGTACTAGTCTCGGGCAACTTCCGAAGATCGTATTCCTTTCTGGGACTCGGTTAACTTCCGTACTATGAGTGAAGGGCAGACTCGTCATCTTCAACGCTGAGACTATGTCAAGGCCCCCCACAAAGTGGTATCGAAGATATATATAACTGGCTTTTGTTTTCCACCAGAGCCCAATATGGAGTTGATGTGGAACTCGACAAGGGCATTAAATTCTCTTGACTAGTGCGGACACGCCGTAGCTTTGTCTCGTCCACCTCGTTATTCTTGCATTCATATCTCCTCGACCCTGCTCATCATAACACCCGCACGCCCTTGTCCCTCTTCTTCTTAGCGGACCGCAGTGATTTCTCTGGAAATGTACCGATTCATCACCACGATCATGAAGGATGTCTCTGGCATCTTTCAGTTTATGCTAGATCTTTCACCTTCACGTAAGGGTCAACGACAGCTCAGCGCAGGAAGTAATCTCCTACAGCGATTTCTAATTAACAAGATTCCCTCTGGCTCGTGGGACAGCCATATGCACGTGGTAAGCGCGGGCTCTTGGGAGCCCATACCCCTAACCAATACAGTTTACCATGCAGACTACATGGAAACGTATACTGATATGGGCTGCAACTTTCAGATCGACCCGGTCAAATATCCCTTGGCAAAAGGTGCACTATACAACCCCAAATCTCATCTCCTCCCTGAGGCGATACAAATTGAGGCATCTGTCGGGATCCGCAATATTGTCCTGGTCCAACCGTCGATCTACGAAACTGACAACTCCTGTTTGCTGGAAGCTCTCCAAGCATTAGGACCCCGTTACGGGCGTGCAGTGGTCGCCTTTGATTATGAGACAATTGATCCGTCAACCTTGGAGACATGGCATCAGTGGGGGGTTAGAGGAGTCCGCGTCAACACGCAATCAATTAGAAAACACATGAGCGACGACGAGCTGGCAACAACTTTACGCAGATATGCGGATGTTATACGGCCATATAACTGGGTCCTGCAGCTGTACGTACCCCTGGCTACAGCCACTGTATTGGAGAAGATTGTACCAGAGCTTGGGGTTATAGTGTGTTTGGATCATTTTGGATCGCCGGATCTGTCTGAGCACTCATATAATGGCGATCCGTACAATCTTCCCGGGTTCCGCTCGCTCGTTAATCTGCTGTTACAAGGCAACACATATGTCAAGCTCTCGGCGCCGTACAGGATAAGTAGAGACAAGGAGTGGAAGGACTTGGAGCCCGTCGCTAAAGAATTATTGAAAGTCGCTGGAATGCATCGGACGATATTTGCCAGCGACTGGCCACATACTCGGTTCGAGGGGCTGGATATCAAGCCTTATATGGAGACATTACTAGAGTGGTGCGGGCATGATGAAGTTCTGATCGAGAGGGTTTTTAAAGGCAATGCTGAAACATTATGGGGAATAGAGCCCTAAAGTTTGGTATACTGGCGGCAGTTTGGAATTAGACCACTTACTATAAGAAATAGACTCAGCCCATCAAATACGCGAACTAGATAGCACAACAGAAGCCTTCAAATACAAAGATGTGAGCAAGTACCCCAAAGTTATATGGTTCTATTGCAAATAGGCCCAGATGAACGAAATTGTAGGCTGTTGCGCCAGCAGTCCAATATAAGATTGTGTTTAAGCACCAACGCACAAGGCCCTAGACTGGCGTGTAAAGAAACCCAGGGCGTACACGCTAGGGGGTTTTGAAGATGCTGAACAATCCAGATCGTAATAAGAAAAGCTCACCTTCTCGCAGGTTAGCGCATCGCCTGGTTGCCTCTGGATCAACTTCCAGATAGTGAATCGATCAACCTGCCAAAGTGGCACTGCACCGGTGATAGGTAAACAGGTTGTGGATCCTGGCGTAATGTTCACAATATTTGGGATACTCCGAGCTTGCCGGGACAGTCGGTGTAACGTTAGCGATAGGAGTTTTGAGTCGAATTGCGATGGCGTACGCACCTAACCCTTGATACGTCTCATTCTTTTAGGCAAACGAGAGCTGAATATGCCAAATTGACATCAGATATATACGCCTCCATACCGTTCGATAATATCAAAACGTGTGTTCAAAGTGTTCCGCAATTCCATAATAGTTTCCTTAACTGCGCGGCTGATATTGAACAGAATGAACGAATAATTTCCTTTTGGGAAGGTATGACCACCATTCCTGATGGGCTTAATGTAAGTGGCTCCTTACACTGTCTTCTCTCCCAACATACTTGGCTGATGTCAAGGCTTTCAGACCTTTAATGTACACAGAATATGAACATATCGTTCAATTTGTTAGTTCGATTCGCCGGCCATGATGGGAGAACAACGTTATGGTAATACGATATGATGACGGAGGGCAACTGATCACATTGAGTAGTTATTGTCACCACTGATCCCAAAAGTCGCTTCCATTGGAGTGAGAAACTGGAATGCTTGAAGTGTCTCGTCAGATATAGTGAATTCCTGGGTTAAAGTCATAAAGGAATTTGCCAGGAGAGTCCAAATATCTTCGGGTGTAGCTAGTGGGATCAGACTCTAGGGAAAGGAATTCGGTATAGTTTTCCCCTCGCGCCGTGCCATCCACGGCTTGGCCTTCTCCGTTTGCCGGGTAGACGAGCGTATCCAACCCTAACTTCGTCAATGTGTCGGTTACAAGGCCTAATGCGCTGCCAACAACTTTGATGCACGTCAACAGAATTCCACAAATGGGCAGATTGGTAGTAATACCTGGGCTTAGAGTGCTAAGGCGTTCCAGACCATTTATACAGAACCGGAGGCGTGTCAAAGCCTGCAGGTTCGGGCTGGATCCAGCCTGTATTTGCAGGAGAAAAATTGATAGAGCGGTATAAACGGCGTAGGAGACAGACAGAACGGTGTATTCATATCCAAATGATCGACAGAATAGATCATAGATTGTAATTATTGAAGTCGCAGATGAGATGCATTCGACAAGGTGTTGGGGGTCCGCACGTACTCGATGTTCGTTCATCGAATTCCTTTGGGAAAACATTGGACGATACAGGAGGATCTTGAACACATGGTATAGGCAACTGGAATATGTTAGGGCTCCGCTGAATTAAGAGCAGGGTGGGAATACTTCAATGTGACAATATGACTAGGAGGACAGTGTTGCGGAAGACGCTCTGTATCAATTCTGAGGAAGTCCGGAAGATCGTCCCACCACCTAAGGTATTCAATAATTAGGAATACGGAAGGGATGAATATTCGTTTGCTTGCATTCACTTACTGTTTCAGAGAACGTCCCTCGCTCTCTAAACAAGCCCTCAGCTCTGAATCCGTATGTGGTCTTGAAGGGTCGTATATGTGAATGAGAATCTGGTTGAAAATAATAGAAAGTCGACACATCGACCTGAAACAAGAGATAGAGTGTGACGTTGTCGGCGGGTATTCGGAGCCTTGAGGATACACCACGCCATGTGGGAACCATAGTTCATGCTCATCATAGTCATCCACTAAGAGCACATAGTGCGTCAGTATTCTGATACTTCTCTCCAGGTTACTTAGGTTGTTCCGGGAAATGCCTGCTATAACGGCAGGCAGCGAATGGGAAAGACTGACAAATTATTTCATCAGGATCCATGTTGGAATTTTGTATTACTGGTGTTCTTCCCAGGTACAAACTAATCATCTTGTCCCAGAAGTAACAACTCCAAAAGAGTCGTTGCCGGATTTCAACGTCCTCATCGTTAAGGTTCAGTTTTGACTGGCTCCCATCGACAGTAAATGTAATTCCCATGTCCTCAATTAGCCTGAAGGCCATTCCACTATACAGCCAAGCCTGAGTCCGATTGCCTGCGCTACATTCCTGTGCACTAAACAAAAGCAGAGTTTGTACAGTTGGCACTTTTGGCTGGCCAGTTGAAACCTCGCAAAAGATCAACGAGCGCGCTTGCCTTGAGAAAAGGGCTCCATATTCGTACGGCCCGAGAAGTCTCTGGATCTCCTTGTTCTGTTTGCACCAACGGGAAGAATGCGAGAGTATGGCGTTAAGAAGTGTATGTGAGTAATAAGGACCGAGAACCTCCATGTCTCCTGCTTAGTGTTAACACGAAAGAGTGCTGAAGAACTCCGCAGCTTTAGGTTGCAAGTACAGCACATACTTGTGAAAGCTGGACGGTAAACAAAGCTGAAGAGGGGTTGAATCCAACACCAATGAATATTCAACAGGAATTGAAAAGGTTCCTGCGCAAGATAAGAAAGCATAAGCATAGAATAGTGATATACCAAATGTCCTAACCTACTGGGGTTCCTGAAATTGTTTCCAAGGCACGCTGATGCCATGCATTGCTGACCAGCTTCTTTTTCCTCTGATTAACCTCGCAAAGAACCTCGACGCATCCGTCTTCCGTACCAAGTGCTTCGTTTAAGTTTGATGTTGGTAGCTGAAAGAAGCTTGTCGTTCCGTGGAAAGTTACTGCGCCTTTGGCATCAACCTTCAGGCCCTTGACCGCGCCTGAATAGGTTCTTTTTGCTGGCGTCTGCGGCAGCGCAGCGACCACTGACGTGCCTGGAAGGGGTGGCTCTAACGATCTTATTGAAGAGACATACCCGTTCGCTTGCACATTTGAAAGATGGTCCTCCAGTTCTTTGACCCTATTTTCGAGCGACTGGGTGTAGGACAAGGTCGGAGTAAGCTTGTACTCACAGAGCTCATTGCGCGCGATACAGCGAGCGCAGTGGGGTTGCTCGCCACCACACTTGACTTTCCTCTTTCTGCATCGGTCGCATGAAAAAGCACTTTTCTTTCTGGCGCTAACGGAGGACATTTGTATTTAAAACGAATTAAGATATAGTCAATGAAAATAAATTTACGAATAATTATTAAAGGGGAAAGCGGAGGATTTCCCCAGATCTCAGAACTTAGTGCCCCGATTCTTATGTAAGTTACTCAGGTGATCCAGAAGCCCTAACATCATCCAACTTGTATCCCTCAACCACCTAGGTACCTAGCCAGTAGTGGTAGATTTAAACCCAATAGCTAGTAGAGTAGTATTCTGGTTGTGCTTTTGTTCTATTGCGTGGATTACCTATGCGGTTTTAGGTACGCTTACGAACGAAACGCACTCTGATTATTGTTATACATAAATTTCCTATATTCCCCGTCTACTGGGTGGCAGACGGGACGGTTCAATAGGAGTGGTTTCTGGCGCCCTGATAAACCGGCACAAAGAAAACGTTAATTATTTCTAATCGTCAATCTGGTATTTTATTCCCCATTTGCCGACACTTTCCGACTTTAGTACCCAACCCAGCCCCATCAGCCCCAGTTTACCCCGCAAAATCCCCCGTACTGGTTATGTAAACTTATCGGCTTTGAAGTAACACCAACGACTCACCCCGACTTCAATCCTCTTCTCTTAGACAATCGCCAAAATGCCAAAGCTCGCGACTTCTTCCCGTCGTGTTCGCTTCGCCCCATTTCCTAAAGCGACTCCTGACGCAATTGACGAGATCCTCCAATCCCTAGAGGAACAGTCTCCGCGTAGCACAATACCTAATACATCTCAACCCCTTCGACGTGGGTCTATTGAGTCCAATGGCGCCAATCCAATCGGCCCTGCAGATCGATATCCCCGTACGCCGGTAGCGCATCTCTTCATTAACAATAAAACTGTGATGTCCTCGTCGAAAGACTGGAGTACTGTCCTTGATCCGGTGCGCAGTTACATAGCTACATCAGCTCCAACAGCTAATATTAGAAGGCAACACAAAGCCTACTCAGCAGAGTCCCGTCAAGTACACCCCAAGAAATCCGAAACGCAGTCGACGCCGCACAGGCGGCACAACAAGACTGGAATAGTCTAGGTTTTCTCCGCAGAAGAGAACATCTTCTCAAATTCATTGACATCCTAAGAGAAAGAACGCCGGCAATTGTAAGATCGGATACCATCACCAAGAAGAATGGCTGATCTCCTCGTAGGTTGCATGTATCTGTCGCGAAGTGGGTAAGCCCGCAGCGGAGGCCGATTCGGAAGTATTTCGTGGCTTGGACTCTGTTCATGCCGCTTGTTCTATTGGTCCTGAGATAGCAGGAATGTTTCTTGGAAATGATCCAACTATTGTTCAGAGTTTTTATGAGCCTGTTGTAAGTGCTTCTCTGAGTGCGGGATATATGGACTAACTGTAGACTAGGGCGTCTGTGTTTCTATAACCCCTTTCAGTTATCCATTCATGATACCCCTCTGGTCAACACCCTATGCTCTCATTACAGGCAACACCGTTGTCTGGAAACCCTCTGAAAAAGCCCCATCTGTTTCATCAATTCTAGCAGAGTCTATTCTCAAGGCGAATTTTCCACCGGGAGTTTTCAACATCCTTCACGGCGGTCCGTCTACCGGGAAAATGCTCATCAGACAACCTTCAGTGCAAGCGATTAACTTCGTAGGCTCAGAGCCAGCGGCAATACAAGTCCATGATCTCGCACGTGGGTCTGGAAAGCGCATACAAGCTGAATGCGGAGGGAAAAACCACGGAGTTGTCCTTGAAGACGCGAATATGATGTCTACTCTCTTCGCAATAGCCGGAAGTGCTTTTGGTGCTGCAGGACAGCGATGTATGGCTCTAAGTGTTGCAATATTTGTTGGAAACACACGAGAATGGATTCCGAAGTTGGTCGATATAGCTGAGTCGATGGTCCTTGGTTGTGGAAATGACCAAGACGCGCAGATTGGTCCGATAATAGATCGTGCGACAAAAAACGAGATCACCGGTGTTATCGAACGGGCTACAGAGGAGGGCGCTATGCTTCTGCTGGATGGACGTAATGCACAAGCCCTCAACTACCCAAATGGGAATTTCTTAGGTCCGACTATTTTAATAGGCGTAGAGACTTACATGGAGTGTTATCAAGCGGAGATATTTGGGCCTGTTCTCATTTGCATGCAAGTCGGTACGCTTGAGGAGGCGATTCAGTTGATTAATCAAAATAAATGTGAGTCTTGCACAGAAACCCTGGATGAAAACCCAGATCTTATGAATATCAGATGGAAACGGTTGCACACTCTTCACGACAAGTGGAAAACATGCCAAAACCTTTCAACGTGGCGTCAATGTCGGGCAGATTGGCGTCAATGTCCCATTAATTGGTAAGTTACTTGATTGTTTTGGATGCTCCACTAACGCCCTTAGCACCATATGGAAGCGCTGTTCGAACAAGCAATAAGGATTCCTTCCTTGGAGGTGAGTGTGTACTCTCCTTAGCTGTGTATTTAACTGATGTATGATCGTAGATCGACATGTTCCAGGCAAAACATACTGGCCATTTTACACGACCACTAAAACTGTGTCCTCCAGATGGGATCAGTGAGAATGAACCTCCCACGACAAGACCACAATCACTAGCAGCCTGCTCTTGATCCAGCTCAATTAAGACAGTCATTGGGCGACACTATATTTGAATGATTTACCTGACTTGGTATTAGCATAAAGTCATGACAAGCGCGCCATTTTCGACTCACGAGTCTCGACATACTCAAAGGAGCTATCCTCTATGTTGAGTGTTGGCGTGAAAAACTGGCGATTCCAATAGGTATATACTGTACCATATACTGTTTCAACCAGAGTCTCCTAGTTTTGGAATAATGTCCATATCCCCCTCAATATCTTTATCGCATAGAGCTCAACTATCATCAAACATAAGATTACCACCCTCGGTTAGTCGACTTATGTATATTTACAACAACACGTATTTACACACGGTGGTATACTATACCCGATCTTATGACCATTAATTCGTATTAGGCTGAGAGTAAAGGAGTCTTTCGCCGACCTAAACCCAAGTTCCAATTTCAGCACAATGTCCGGCTGTCAAAACGACCTCATATTAACATATACATGTACAACAATCGCAGTAGCGGGTATTTAATCCACCGGGACCGAGTTCGCAGTCAACTATATCTAAACATGATAAAATAACGTAAGTCTTTCACGCCTCTAGAATACTAAGGAAATTATCCTGAATACGTATCATGGTAGCTATCACCCGTTAGCCAGGTCAGGTCCCGTCCTTATCGACGCTGGAACTTCACACATGTTGGAGCTCGATACGGCGGGGAGTGTGGTCTATTCAATTTCAGGCCGATAATTTGTACGATGTTTTTATACGTATAAAATATGGAAGAGATACAGTACCAAGCACAGTTCTCAGGATTGTCATATCGAATAATTACGAGAGGTCTGAAATATAGGTAAGCTGGATTGGAGAAACCTGCCCGAAACTTTTTCGCTGGATGCTACGTATAGGCTTGTTCAGGTTGATGGAGTTACTGATATTGAAAGCCTGTTGCCTTATTGCACTGTGAGTTGTTATCGACTCGGGTACTCTTTGAGCGTATCATTGTTTTTCTCAAATATGAGAAGCCTTGGATATGATCCTAGAAAAAGTCTCATTAAGCTGCCATAATTTGGTTGTCCAAACATATCCACAGCTCTCAGCCCCATCATAGGTGCACAGTTGGTTCAGGTAGCCTGCGTGCGGCGACTCCGAGATCAAGGTATTGCAGCTTTTGTTCCATGGGACGAAGAATTCTCCATTTTTATCTTGGCGGTATAATGCGCCCGTGGAAAATGCACCTGTGGAAGACAGGGGAACGACGAATACGTTACTCCGGGTAAGTATGGAGTCGAAACGTAATCAGCGATAGGCGAGATTCGGCAAGCCCTGAGATTTCTGCCTCACCATATTGATGAATGTTAAGAATATTCTGGACGCACTTTGCTAGCTGAATCGCGTTCGATGTCGATCGTTATTGTCTCCGACTAAATAGTTTCAAGCAGACCAAGGTGTATGCGCAATGAAGACACATAGTAAGCCTCCTTGAGTTCTCCTTGCTTTGTTCTCTCAGTAGAAAGCTATTGTGGCTATCCGTTTGTGGAGATGTCATATAGTTAGCCGCATTAGTCCCTTACATTTGTGAACCATGACAGCCTCAGCGGGTACCTGAATCGACAATGTCTCATTATTGCAATAGATAGTCCAATAGTCAGGTGGCAAACTCGAAAGATGTGCATTGATACACTCTTTATAATCGCTTACTCAAGGTCAGAACCAAGGAACTTAGTAGCTTCCCAGTTCACATAAACAGGGTCATCGGCAAATTTGCCGATATGCATTCGGGTAGAAGTGGGTCGAGAGAGCAATAGGTCTCGACTAGTCTCGACTAGCCCTGATCAAAGCCTGGAATACCAAGGTCCTCACCCGAAATTCTTGGATATTATTCGGCAAGCTATGCGCTCAGACTCAACGGTCATATCCGTTAGCACTTGCCCTGTTCCCCGATCGAGTCGCTGATGTAACGGGGGCTGTACATATTTTTAGGACGGACCACCGTAGAGCTTCGGTTACAGTGAATTCGAAGATCTGATCAGTGGACTGCTCGTAGTATTGACCATGTTAAGCTAGTGGTGGATAGTGAGTGGCCACTGCTTTTGCCCTGTTCGATCTTTCTATATTCCTTTTCTTGCCATTGAGATTGCCATGAGAATCAGGGAGGCTCCTGCAATAGATAGAATTAAGAAGAATGAAGCCATTCAAGTCACGGAGGCGGTGAGAATAACGGCGGCATATTTGGCATAAATATGCTTATGTAATCTATGTTCTCCGGGACTTTTATTCCTGTTTATGCATTCTTAACCTCTTCTTATTCTTGTTTCTCTCTTTTACAGAAGAAACTATACCTTTATAGGATTATACTGTACTTATTCGCCACACATAACATTATCTACGTCAATCACAATCAAGCAGCCACACTAGATACGAACCCCTGCGGCAATTTCTTTCCCAATAATGCAGTTCGCCCGACTATAGTGGAGAGCATGGCAAACCTGTCAAATTCGCGCCCACGTGTGGCTGCTCAACGCTGGCTGAGCCGATAGGAGATCAACAGGAACAACATTCAAGGGTGCGGGGGTTGGGGAAGAGGCCCACGGACTGCGAATACTATGAAAGATGCAGACTGCCACGGTTGGAATTCACCAGGCTACGGAAGCTCGAGGTAGAGACTCGACAATGTGATAGATTAGTACCATCCTGGTCAACTGTTAGTAACGGCTTGTCCAGTCCGTTAATCCAGTTCGGTAGAAGTCAAGGCACTATATACCGAACTCGCCCGATTAGTCGATCCAAGTGCCTATCAATGGAGGCGGGAAGCAATAGTTCAACGTCTCACCCTTAAAGTGGCGATCATCACACCTTACTATCTGCAGGTGAATAAACTCGATGTGGACTTCCTCTTTCTGGTATGGATCGGAGGGAGTCAATCATCCAGCAAACATGCGTGAATGGCGGCGAGATTGGAGCTTGCAGATGAGCTGGTTCTTTAGTATCTGACTTATCTCCAAATTTTAACCCAAGGGACTCGATCTTTTTTTTCTGCTCCCTGTTCTCTGTACTCCCCTGTTCTCCCTTTCCGGAACCCTGTACATTAGTTCTCTTGTTATTCCCGATGCTGGCCGTCCACCATACTCCGCATTGATGTTATCTATGGCTTGTTCACACCAACAGTTGATGAAAAGACGTGATGAGAGGATGGTCAGTCGTTTCCTTATCCATCATGTTCTACACTAATCGCAATAGCCTCAATTGCCGTCAGCGTCATCTCAAGTGTATGTTCTAGTGTCAGGTTCACCGACCAAGCTAACGGATACAGGTGACAGAACTGGTACTCAGTGTCTCCGTTGCCAAAGCACTGGGAGACAATGTGTTCCTGCGCCATTAAGACCGGACGGGGTGTCTTTCCGCCACGGCCAGAATCCGTCCCTGCGATCGAAAGGACCCCGACGATACGGCGAAACCGACTTGACATTTCCGGAGGATCAAGTTTGGGTCGATACTCCGTCCAATTGTATGCTACGGTTCTACATATTCGTGTTGGTTGCTGACATCGGCAGTCACGTTCGAAGATGAAACAGAGCAAACTGCCGCCGATTACGAAGTTGTGCCCGTCCGGACACCGCCAGTGCTACCGAGAAGGGCCTCTGAAAGTCAGACCTCAACTTCCTTGGTGTTGACTCCTTCCGCTCCGAGCATACGTCCTTTCTCGTCCGGCGATTCCCCGTGGCCTAGGCATGTACCATCAGGACACGTAAACTCTTCTCTATTACCTCCAGATAGCTTGGTTGAACGGCAGAGGCTGGGCAATTTTAATGAGGCCCTTCTTCTTCGGCATTTTGGAAAAACTCTCGGCTCATGGGTTGGTCTTCTGGGTCTTCTACTGGACAATGCTGACTGAACAGCTCGATGTGTACAATACCGGCAGACATTTCTCAGTAGATGCAGTTGAACGAGCCCCTTCTTCTTCGCTTTTACTTTACGCTTGTCTCGCCACTTCAGCCCGTCATCTCTCTCACACGACCCACTCCGTTCCATCGGAAGTTGCCGACGGATACCATGAACGGTGTATTGCGATTCTTCTGCCTGTTTTGGAAAATAAGGACTTTAATATTAGTATCGAGATTCTCCTTGCGTCCACCGTGACTCTGCGGTTTTTCGAGCAGATCTCCTGTGCGTACTACCACCAACGCCTTTGACAGAAGCTCATACTCGCAGCGCATACCCCATCGAATGATTTACAGCGTCACCTCCTGGCCGGATCGGTTTATATTAGTTCGCACACAGACTGCGCAGTTGGCGGTGGACTTGCCGAAGCTTCGTTTTGGATCTTCGTTGTTCAGGACATTCAATTTGCGCTGGCAAATCATAAACCCTTACGATTGACCTTCCGTCCGTTCGATGAGAAACTACAGCAGTTGTGGAATACGAAGACTGATCGAATATGGACCCACAAAGCTATATGGCTTCTGGCTGAAGCTATCAATCTCTGCTATGGTAATGAGCCTGTGGATGGTCCTGCGCTGAAAAGGAAGATCCACTATTGGGAAACTGAAAAACCAGATACCTTCTGGCCACTGCATGTTGCTCCTCCGGATCCGGGGAATGGACGTCCGTTTCCTGTTATTTGGTATACGAGTCCGTCGCATAGTATGTATGTCCGTTAAGGTATGTTGCTTGATTCTGATGTCCACAGGAATTGCAATACAGCATATCTGCATGGCCAAAGCGTTAATCCTCGAGCACGATCTGCAAAACGTAAGCCCTGGCTTTTACGACGCCCGCAGGACCAAGGTTCGTCTTTTCATCTGCTCCTAGGCCCATCTAATGGTTCGCAGGATGATATGGTAGAAAATCTCAACATTGTATTTGGAATTGCGCTTTCAACAGATAATGATCCGGCTGCTTCGATTATGGCCTGTCATGCCCTTTGTGCCTGTAAGTATGCTTGTTGGGTCTACTTGGTAATTGCTAATGAAATACAGGTAGCTCTTGGGTCCGAGATCCTTTAGCGCAAAGTTGCCTATTGGATCTCCTTCGCAGGACTGAAACACAAACCGGATGGCCATGGGCTTATGTTATTCAGAAGCTTAGCCGTGACTGGCATTTCAGAAGATCTGTTGATCTTGGGCAAGTCTTCAGTTGACGCATCCTCTCGATGAGGACCTTTATTTACATAATCTCCGGCAGGTCGGGTCGATGCATCAGTGGAGTGCAATAGCATTACTCGGCACTCTTAATATCTTGCGTTAGACATTGGACTGCCAGCAACCTGATGTGCGACTACTAATTACATATGCAAACTAAGATAATGTCTAACAGATCCATACTTTGCATAATATAGCAGTATTGATTGCTAGCTAGTTGGAGCGGTATCAAACTAATCGGTCAACCTTCGCATTGGCAGGATGTTCCTGCTCATTCATATACTCATTAATAGACTTCAATCTCTGGAAAATCTCCCGTCGAGTGTGCAATGCTCCTCCAGGCTTATACAGACCTCTTTGCCACAGTGTCGAAAGCAAATATACCCAATCGATCTGCTCGGGGTCAATCTCGTTGACCTCGAAAATGAAATCTGCAAACCGTTGACGCCAGTATTGACCAGACAGTTCCTCCGCGAACGCAACCACGCAATTAACAACATCATCCAGCTTCAGACGGTCGAGAATCATGTACAGTATCTCGACAGGAAGGCTGAAGCGCTGGGTGAAAATACGAAACGGAATTTTAGGTAGTTGTCTGGTGATTCTAGTTCTTGTAGGTCGGGATCGACGTTTCACACTCTCGTCCAGAATCTCCTGCAAACCAGGGATATACACTGGATCCGGTTCGTCAACGCGAATTTCACTAGCCCTTCGATATCTCGCTGCGGCTTCCTTTTTTTCCCTCCCTGCATTTCTCGCCCTGTTTATCGTAAAATCCTTAATATCCAGCCAGCGTTTCTGCAATCCAGCCACCAGCAAATCCAGTTTCTCGAGCTGATCGACCCATTTTTCCGCCAGCGTCCAACATCTCGCGTGTATCACGTACCCCTTGAGCCTCGTAAAGCTGATATAGCCCTCGAAATATGGCCCGCACTTCGTCTGACTTCCGGGGAAGGGATGCAGCATTGGATGGGCGACTTTAACGTCCGTATACAGTGGCGGCTGTCCGATATATGCCTTCCCGTGAGGAGGAACAACCAGTGCGTTCTGCAGCTGGGAGGCACCAGGCGTATATCCAATTCCTGAGAGGTGATAATCGTTCTGACCTGAACCGGGGTTCTCAAATAAAACTGTCTCAATTAGCACTGGATGCACCATAAGAAGAGATATATACTCATTCTAAAGAACCTGTTCGCATGATGCTTATTCGAAAATGTAATATCAAGTTCGTTTGCATCAAAAAAATGGAAGAATTGTTCCCAGTCCCTTGGCCCTGTGCATAGCGCGCGTTTATACGCCTTCCATGCTGTCTCCCATTCTCGATTCTCGTGGACGATAGAGTCCGAGCGCTTCGATTTATTCAGATTCACCACCATGGATCCGCAGACCCAGCATCTAATCTGGGGGGATGCAGGGTTCCATGTTGGTTAATGAGCAACAATAATTAACCAGAGATGTAGAAGTGAAATGAAAATGAAGAGAAGTATTTGGATCGGGTTGTGGTTATTTTATATGAAGACGGCGGTGATCGATTCCATACCATGGAATGTACAGTTTAGACCATGTCTACTGATAAGAATGATTTCACGACTCTAGAGTAAATACTTTAGTCTTATTTGGAATACAAATAACTCAATGATACCTAGCTAAGTAATCTTTGTCCTCCCATGGATCGAAATGGACCTCACCAAGTGTGCTTCAAAAGGGAATCTTGCCCTCCTGGACCATTAGACATAAAACTATTGAAAAAAGGACAGAAATATCAGATGGTATTATTCCAAGTAATCTCGACGTTCTTGAAAAAAATCAGGAGAACGTCCAGGCAACCACTCGTTCACAATTGCATGGCAACGTCGAAGAATTTCATTCTTAGGATGCCTTGAGAGAAGCTGTAGGCGGCTGACCAAGCCGGTCACCTGACTAATATATATGTACCCTCACCAGTTTAGTCACAGGGACAGGAGTAAAAGAATAAATGTGAGAAGGGTAGAAGGAGAGGTAGAGCAGTAATTATAAGGAAGGGGCTTATAAAAAAAAAAAAAACCGGCTATATTTTGTCCTACCCTACTACCTACTGTAGACTCTATCTCTATCTCTCTTTATCTATTTCACTGCCTCCTTCCGTCATTTGTGTAAGCTTCCATCTCCTTTCTTTAGGGCTGGGTTGAAGTTTACTAATGTGGATTGTGGCTTGTAGCTGTGCAAGCCCGAGGCGTAAAATAAGTAAAACCCCTAGAGTATCTACCTGGTACTTTGAAGGGTACTATATAGGATTCTAGCCAGTACAACATCTGTTTCTAACGTGTCTCCCGATATAATGAAGTTATCCTAATTTGCACAGGCACAGTCCACAAACCTGCAGGAACAACTTATACTTGCATTTTTCCTCCTCTTGTCGTCCAAGCACGTACAGATAAATTCCTCCTATACCTCGTCAGCGCATAATTTTTACGTATGAGAAAATCGTGGTGCCTCGATGTCGCATTTCTACAGGTTGCTAAAACAATATAAAAGCAAGGTGGACTTCTTATTTGTAGGGGCGAACAGCAGCGGTGACCTGTAATAGGGAGGTCTTTACTTAGCTTTATAATAATCCTTCAATACCAATTCGTGGGTTGCATCTGCTTGAAGTCAGCATACTATTATAATAGCCTAGAGAGCTGTCGATCGACATTGAATTGTGGGAAGGTTATATAGCTACCTAATAAGTAGTGGTAGCTGATATACCTATCATCTTTACGATCAATAGGGCTTGACGGCAATTTGGGGTCGACCCAAAGAAAATTGGTACCTCGAAAGTGAAGTTACAGTTAAATAAACATTATATACGGCTCTACAAACCCTCCAAGCGAGTAAATAAACCAGGAAAAGCCAGGTTAGCTAAGAAAGATGCATCCCTTCTCTTAGCCCTAACCTTTTAAAAGGCAAATTAAAAGCCCTTAGTTTAAGCATACTCTCAAATAGATTAATTATAACTGTGAGCTAGACACAGGTCCGCTCCCTATACACATATATCTCCTTTAACAATCAATGGTCACCTCCCACTCCCCAGTCAGTGGCACATCAACATGCAGCACCAACTTCTTATTCTCCTCGTCATAGTCCACCACCTCAGCCCCCTCAACACTATCAGGCTTCTTTTCCGCACCAAGAACGGTAACAGCCTCAATGCCAACCCCAGCATTATACTCAAACGACCCGCTCATACTGAGCTTACCATCAGAATACCGGAAATCAATCTCCGACACGGCATCCTGCACATAACTCTCCCCATCATCAAGATACAACGACCCTTCAGCGTTCCCATCCAGTCCTGGCGCAACCACAACATTGAACCCCTTCTTCCTCAACGCGGTTGTAGTATTGGCGCTCTCAACCCTCTGCGGGTAGATAATCCCACCCTTATAATGAACCGTGATGTCGGTATAGTCGACCTCGTCGATAGAGATATACTCTCCCTTGCCGCGAACCGGCTTGCCGGAGCCCCATTCGTAGAAGATGTCGTCGGGCAGGTAGAGCGTGACGCTTGTGGAGTTCTCCTCTGTTACGGGGGATACCAGAATCCCGTCACCGTAGAAGAATTGCATGTCGATGGGGTAGGTGTTCGGGTCGTTGGGGTAGTTGAAGAAAAGCGGGTTTAGGGTTGGAGTACCGGTTTGGTTCTGTTTGTAGATTGCTGTGTAAATGTAGTCGACTGATGAAATCTGTCAGTACCCTGTCTCTGTTATGCCAGAAAGCGAGGTTAGGGCAACATACGCAGCTGGTATCGGATGGAGATTCCATTACGGGCAGCTTGGGCCACAGTTGGCCAACGGTAGAATTCTTGCGAGCTCGAGGAGATCTCGGCGTGGTTGCGGAAGAACGTGTAGAACGATCCGAGAGTTGCCCATCTATATCTATTAGCCAGGTCGATCGTTATACACCTATCAGTCTTACCTAGCACAAAGCGTCTCCGTTGTATTCCCACCGAAGCCACAGACATCAGGCCCTACAACAGGTATTTGGTACAGTGATGCAAACTGCAGGATCTGACTGATGGAGATACGGTACCACAGCCATCCGGATTCATTATCTGAAAGTAATCATTAGCAGGATGTTGTTTTGTGTAGAGTCTGGTATTATCATCCTCACCTCCAAGCCAATGCGAAACATCCCTCCCGGACCCGGCAAACGTACTCCGCGTGATAACCAGTGCACGGTCGTCCGGACGTCTCGCGCGCATCGCATTGTGCGAGTGCGTTGACATCATCGCGCCGTAAAGGTTATGTGTATCATACTGGACATACCCGCCACTCTGCTCGACATCCGTATCAGCGGTGCTGTCAGCAAGCGTAGGACCGGCCCCGTTCTGGATCATGTACGGGGGTCGGATGAGCTCGCGGTTTGGAAGGCCCTTGCATTCATTGGGACCGCATCCAGAGCCAGTTTCCTTGCCGTGCTGCCAGCCAGCGTGCGGTTTGCCGTGGGGTTTGCTAGGGCGCCAGTGGCCGGCGCCGAGGTTGCGGCGTAATGAGGATCGGGGCTTATTGCGTTGGACGAGGCTTGGAGCTGCGCGCTTGGTAGCCGTGTTTCCTGAGGCAAAGTTTGGCTGCAGACTGTCCGGGAAACCGGGGATAGGGGCGTCCGGACCATCTCTGACCGGTGGCGGCGTTGGAGGATCGCCGTCGACCTCGGCAAAGTGCTCAGGCGTGGTATTATTGCCAGGGTAAGGGCGGTTGTAAAAGTTTGCGGGTTCATTCATGTCGATCCACAGGGCGTCAATGTCTGGGCCGTGTTCGCCGTCGAAGAAGTTCAAGAACTGCTCAGTCCAGTACTTCTGAGCCGATGGGTGGAACCAGTCGGGGAAGTAACTTGGGCCAGCCCAGACAACTCCCTGGTAGATAGCGCTCTTGTTGTCCCTCATGAATGTGTCATATTCCAGGCCTGCGTCAAGCGCAGGGTTGGACTCCTTGTAGTACACGGCGGGATCCACCATCACGATGTAGTGCTGGTCTCTTGCGTGGACGGTGTCCACGAGATCCTTATACAGGTCGGCTGGGAATCGCTCTGGATCGATGGTGAAGATACGCCGACGGTCCATGTAATCTATATCAGTCCAGATGGTCTCTAGAGGGATGTCGTTGGTGGAGTAGTTGGCGACGACAGCCGCGACCTCGTAAACATCCCGGTAGCCGTATTTGCACTGGTGGAAGCCGAGACCCCAGTACGGAGTCATCAACGGGGTCTGTGTGATTTCAGCGTATTGCATGGCGACATCACGCGGCGAGGGCCCAGCAATAAAGTAGAAGTCAAGAACACCGCCGATGATGTTGTACTCGAGGTACTGGCCGCCCTTATTGTCGATGAAGATGTCCATGGCGTTGGAGTTGAGAAGGAATACTCCGTGCGTGCCGCTCTGCCGGTGGTCGAAGTAGACCGGGTGAGCGCCGTACAGGTTCTCGCCCTGAGGGGTACCGTAAGAATCACGGGTGTAGATCGTCCGGGTGTAGTTGGTTGTGTTCAACATGAACGAGTCGCTATGCTCGCCCAGCCCATACAGGTGCGGATTCTGCGGGAGATGTGTCTTGAGGTAAACATATTGGCTCTCGAAGACCAACTTGTTGCCGGAGGTGTCGAAGAGCACTTCGCCAGTATCTGTGCGAGAGACGGTAAACGAGAACGGGTCGGCCTTGAAGTCGAACTTAAGCTTGCTGTCCTTTGGCGAGCACCATTGGCCAAACCCAGGGCGGGGAAAGACGCTGTCTGGGACCTGGTAGACCGTGTTGTTGGCGTCCTTGATCTTGACATGGAGACGGTTGTTCGTCTGATACTCGACTTCCAGCTTCAGCTCTGGGAGATCAGTTCCGTAGACATTGCATGCTGGGCCCGCGAGAGATAGGTCGGCGTAGAAGCCAGATGGGGTCTGCCAGTGCTTGGTGGCCTTGTACCCTGGGCATTGGGAAAGATCCTTCTCGTAGAGATCATTACCGGGACTGGAAAGGTCCTCCACGCCACCCTTGCTCTGCGCAAAGACCGTGCCGCTTAGGGCTGCGGCCGTCGTAAGCAGCTGCTTAAGATACATGCTTGCGTCTGGGGATAGCAGAGAGCTGTCCTTCGTCCGTACCTTGTCGTCCTTTTATATCTCGTTTTGTGCATTTCCAGTGGAACGTGGGGTCACTGCGGAGATTGCAATATTAGCCAAGGCCTTTCTCCAAAGTCTCATGAGGTAAGACTCCAGCCATCGTCCAAGCTCTTGGAAGTTCCACCGGATCCATCATGTTGTCACCGAGAATTTTTCCGCTGCTATTATGGCCATGGAATTTACAGGAAAGTTTTCCATGGCTTTACATCTAACTGAAACCAAGACAGCGACCATACAGGGTTGTCGGGCCTCTCCGCGCCTAGTCGATTGCTCCGATAAATGCCCGAGCAAATGCAATGCTGCGGCCTCCACACGACGATGATCATGACTTTTCTGGCCTAGTGCCCGGTGAAATGCCGGGGTTTCCATGCCCCGGTGCTCTCCAAGGTTTTTGCTAAATTGACGCAAGGATCATCGTTTCTTTGGGGCTTGGGACCGTGTTCGGGAATTTACCGGAGAACCAGGCGAATGTATGCCGATATACAATAGGCTTTTTCTGAAGCCAGTCCAAAATTCCTCTTTTGGGTACCACCCTTTTCTCGACGGCGCTCAGACCGGGGCTCAGTGAGCATGTGCAAAGACTCAGAGTCTTCACTGAGCGTTTTGAGCGGTTACCTTTCGTCACCCATTCTTGTTAACTGTTGGAATCCATAGCTGGGAGATGGAATATCCAGGTTGCCAATTGAGCAATATCGCCACTAGTCCCTGGGTTGCGACACTCAAAGACCAAAGGGCTGTAAAGGGGCGTGAAGAATTAATCGTCTTAAAGCTAGTAGAGTTTTCGACAGTGGTATGTCCGTAACCGTCCACAGCAAGTCCGATATGCCTTGGAGGTCCTGCTCCATATTTTAACTAGCACTGATTTAAAATGGTGATGAGAAACTGTCGCAGGAAACGATATAACGGTAATCCATAGAGAATAAACAGTCGACTGAGAGAGAGAAGGTTAACAAAAGCGCCAACGAGAAATATACCAGAATGTATAAGTAGTGCCCGTCATCAAGTACAAATGGGGTCAGATAGAACTACCTTTGACTTCCCTGCCCTCGTCTTCCTTATGTAAGACACCGTATACAACCTGAAATATCACGGTACCTGCCATCCAGAATACGGCGATGTTCATCCCTAGTAGAACGCTCCCTGCTTGACCGAGGGAGCGTAGCCGCTAGGGTTGCGCCAGTAGAGAGAAATGGCGTCCGGAGTTACCTTTCCGCTGCCAGACAATATGAGACAACTAACCTCTAAATCGATGAAGATAAAAATCCAAAATCTGCACCCCTCCCACTCCTCCGTGAATTTATACCGATCACGCCCCTTTGAGTTGACAATATCGATAATTATACGAGCCGTAGTCTGAGTTCGAAGGGAAAGGTCACGACTTTATGGCATTGCTCGTCAAGGAGTGTGCCTTGGACGGGATATCGATCTTTCCTCTCAGTCCGTCGAGTCATATCCTGGAGCTGTGATTAGAACACTGCGGATTGATGGGCGACACGGGCTTCAATTTATGCTTCATTCTTGTGGTAACTCGACAAGCAAATCGAAACAATGTGGTTGAGTACTGGCCTTATTCGACTTATTACTGGTCTATACTGTGTCCGTGTCTCCTGGCGCTTAGTGAATCCATGCCATTGGCACGATAGCTGTATACATCATGCTGATTTATTAAACAGCAGCGTGGGCGCTTAATCAAAGAAGTATTAGCACACCAGTGATCTGCGAGAGGACGGCGAGGGGTTCATGCATAGGCACGTTTCGGTAAGCGGCGGAGATCAGGCGAACAATAAGTGTTCCTTTCTATAGGAACACTGAGAACACGAAAGTAAGCGCGTGGAGTCCACGAAATCAGTTTACAGGGTATCTCGAGAGACCTCCTTTTCCCAGCAGCTCGTACCTCCTTCCAATGGAGAATCGTGTAAAGTTAGACCGCATATTTCGTAACAGACGGGCGGCAACCTCATGATAACCAACCCCGATCCAGACAAACAGATGCCACCGTAAACGGGCCATGAGCCCCCAGTTGTGAGGAATGTTGAAATTGTACATGGATGCGTACTCGAAAGAAACAGGATAGAAACCGGCCAAATCCCAGTCAAGGAGTGAAAGCTGACCATGAGGAGAAACTAGAAGGTTGCGTGGCGTAAGATCATGATGGGTCAAGACCAAGGGCTCGATGGTCATTGGCACCCCCAACTGGAAATCCGGTGAGTCTGATATTTGAGGTTGCTTCGATGCTTGCATCGCTCGACGCATAGACGTGAAGTTCGCCCAGAATCGGAAGAAGTGGGCAATTTCAGCCGGCCCTGCATTTGCGGGAAGACCGTAGCGATCTTCTAGCCAGAAAGACCTGCATTCGCCTGTTGCGAGTGATCCAGCGGTTGGTGATATAATAGATCTGAGAATTTTCACGAAGCGACGGAGCTGCAATCCAAGCTTAGCTGTCATGAACCAGCCCAGTTCCTTCCAAACGACGTCCAACGTCGTTCCCTCCATCCGATCCATGCTAGTATAAGCATTCTCTGGATTCTTAATTATCCTTCGTACGGAAGGACAGCGGATCCCACGCTGGCTGACAATGTTAGTAGCCTTCAAAACATCTTCCACCTCTGAAGGCTCATATTGCTTGGCTACGAGATTCGAGGAGAGGTTGAATACCCACGAGGTAGATGGACACGGCGGCGAGGATGCAAAGGTACTGAGCCAGTTCCAAATCCGTGTACCCGTCTAGCAACTCTTCAAGAAAGGCTAGTGTCATGACTTCGGCGAAGTATAGAAGATGCTCATTTTAAGGTGAAGGAAAAGAAAGCAATAAGTGTTTGTTCAAAGCGAATTCGGAATTACTGATTCTCCATCCCAGCAACCCTATGATGGTATTCTTAGGGAGATATATTCTTACCTAAAACCAGATCTCTGACTTTTACCTTCAAATTAAACATAATATACCTCCGTATAAACATTTATATACATCACATCAAACCTCCAAATGAGCCAGTGAGCCAGTGAGCCAGCACAAGCCAAGTCATACATACTAAGAAAGATACATTCCCTCTCCCTCACCCCCAATACCTCCAAACGGCAAATTAAAAAATCCTTCGTCAAGCATACTCCCCAGTGCAAATAGATTCTCCGGATAGAAGCCGACTTGCATGCCCAGTTCCGGGACGAAATATGTTTGGTTCCCTCCTTGGACAAGCATATCTGGATTATTAGACTGCGTTGATTGGGTTTGACTTGGATCGGGGGTTGCGGTGGTGTAGGGTTGGCCTGGGAGATCCTGGTAGGGTTGGGTGTCTTGGGGATACTGGTAATATCTTTGTGGTCCAGTTGTAGATGATGACAGTCCTGGGACAGGTGGGTATTGAGAGTGGTGGCGCCAGGGCTCCGATTCTCCGGTTGATGAGATGGGGAGATCGGTCGATTCGGGATATCGAGATTGGACGGTATTTTGGTGACTTGGATTTCCCATAGCCACTTCACTTAAGAGGTGGAGGGGGGTAGTTATCTTTGTCTATCATCCTGGTTAGCATTCATTTATTCTAGCACCAGACAAATTACCCACCCTTTCATTTCTGTTTCCAGTATCTTCCATACAAGTACTCGGTTTCGTCCCTCCGAATGCCTCTCTCAATCCTGGGTTCTGATCCTTTCGCTTGAGAAACCAGCTCAGGAGAAGACTCAGAACTACAGAGAATTTGGAGGGCGCGTGGCCACCGTCTTGCTCGCCTGCAACTTTGTAGTGGTTTATCACCTTTTCCAGGTAATATTCCACCTTTAGACTAGCTGGGTCGATAACTTGACCCACCTTGCTATCTGGGGCCGAGGCAAGGGAGTAGAGCTTGATCAGCGCGATTGCTGCATATGAGGTTCGAGCCAACGCTACTGTCGGAAGACAGATGATAGTTTTAACATCGAGAGAGCAGATAGCCTCTAGGGCTGTCTGGATAGATGTTAGACAGCTTGTCAGCGCGTTGATATGAGCTGCACTTGTTGGGCCGGAAATCTCTTCGTTGGTTTGCGCTGCGTCTAGCTGTAGTGCTGTTTCGTGCATGAAAATGTTGAGGATATGTTCGGACTGTCTCATGACAGCTAGCCAACGTTAGTTTTGCCGATAATATGGCAAGGGCACATACGAGAATAGCTTTCGGGTGGAATTTCCTTCTTCCACTGTGCCAGTTGCTGTTCGAATGCCTTGAGCGTATACTGGACCTTTGTATCGGAGAAAGAGATATTCGAGCTAGTGTCGTCCGTGGAAAACTGAAATCCAACATCTTCAGTAAGATGGGCGAGTTTGACGAGATGAATCAATGTCTTGTCGGAGGGGAGAGAGTCGGGTGAAGTCTCCAGAATATGGATACATTCATCCATATACGGATGCCATCGAACGAGGAAAACTCGTCTTAGCGCCACGGATACCCTACACAATTAGCCCTTCCATCCATACATCAGAAATCAACATACTGAATAGACCCAAAGTAACAACCCAGCCACGCGCGTCTCGTCTCGGGCGCATCAGGATTCAATGAAGAAGGCTTCTTTCCCAGGAGATCCCGGATGAGATTGAACGGTCTACCCGCCGTCATAGTCCTCCGATTCATACCAATATCCATACCCATAATAACAGCCATATGAATGAGTTGGTAGAACTTCAGCTCCTCGAAATGTTCTGGGGGCATGTACCAGATCCAGCAGACGCTGATGGCCTGTACTAGTTCAAGGGACTTCTCTCCTCTCATCACTATCATTTCCGCAATCATTTTGTAGAACTCATGTAGGAGAGTTGCCTGTACGGAGGGACAAATAGGACCGATAGCGACGGAAAGGATTGCATGAAGAAGAATGGGCTTCGTTCGTCGGATATCCTCCATTTTCGTCCCGGGCGAGAAGACAACGAACGGAACCTGTGGCGCCATATCATTGACATATCGGTCAAAAGCAGCGGTCGCGACTTCAACATCCACAATTCCTTTCTCGATCACATCCGGTTCTTTTGTCTCAGGTGGCCGATGCCAACTAATTTGTTTCGATTCCAGTTCCCCTCCTGTCGACTCCTTAAACTCGCCGGTAGACACTCGTTTCCTACCAGCCAATCCATTCTCCTGTCCTTGACTCGGCTCCTGGGGTTGCCCGCCTGGCCATCCCCTCTCAGTAACACTATCCTTCAACACCGGCGCAACCCCACCACCATCTGGTCCTTTAGCCTGTAGACTAGCCGTTAAAGCATCAATCTTCCTCTCCAACTCCGCAACCCGACTATCGGTCTTTTTCTGCCGTTTCCTCGTAGGAACAGTCACCACACAATTCCGTCCGGTTTTCGCACACCGTTTACACGAACCATTTGGATTCGAGGCGTCGGGTTCACATCGCACTTTCAACTGTCGACATGCTTCGCAGGCCCGGGGGCGTTTCAGCTCGAGAGGGTCGGAAGGATCATCGTAGCGGGGTTCGAGAGAAGAACTTGGATAGACAGGTTGTGGGGGGTATAATCCTTGTCCTCGGCTTGTAACCGGTACAGGGGTAGGAACTGGGTTTAATATACTTTGTCCTAGGCCATGACCTGGGGCAGAAGGAGGATCAGGGTATGTTTGGCTACCATCGGAGGGTTTAGAGAGATAGGTCGGATGGCGTGATTGTGGGTGAGATGGCGGGAGAGATTGAGGCTGAGAC
>MVGC01000051.1:0-82131 GCA_003589665.1 Aspergillus sclerotialis
GTTTCCTCTTCCTTTCCTCCCTATCAATCAACTCGGTATCCCCCATTTCCATCCCCCTAACCCTCAAATCCCTCACAACAGCCATAAGATTAAACATCGTCTCGCCCTCAGGATATCTAGCTATCCTCCTCTCAACCACCTCAATGACCTTCTCGGGGAACTGGCCCTCCCCACAAAGCCCATGAGAAATAGGATACGGCTGAAGTCCATCAAGTTCATACAAAACCCCATTAACAGGCGTATACGCAATAAAATGAAACACATCTCCACCCTCCTCGTCGCCCGTCCTCGCAGTCTCGTCTACGAACGGTGAAGACTTAGCAAACGCATTATGCGCTGTTCGTATCGATTCGGAGTTCGAGAGCGCTTCGCCTAGCAACTCCGGCGGGAACCCCGTTGTAAACTCCTTGAAGGATCTCAATTCATCGCCGATATCGATCGGACTGTGGTTCGTCGGTGTGGATTGGTCTTGGTTTAGAATGACTGAGAGAACGGCTTGTGTTCCGCAGGCGTTTTGGATGGTTTGGGCGGCGAAAAAGACGCCCTTCTCGGCGGCGGTGTCGTCGTACGTACCGTCTTGGGGGGTTGTGGGGTGGATGGTTTGGTTTGGTCGCGTGTCCATTTGAAGAGGAAGATTACGCCGTAGACTGGACTGTTGGGATGTTAGATTAGATGCGATGGTTATTTGGGAGAGGGGAAAGAAGGACCTTAATGAGCGAATGGTATCAGCGTCTAGGGAGATGAGTTCTTCGAATTGGACATTTTTGACGCCGAGGTTTTCGATCAATGAGGTAAAAACGCCCTATCTGGTATATTAGTATATGGAATATTTAATAGACATATAAAAGCAATCCTAAGAGATGAGTGAGATTGGCATACCTCGTCGGACTCGATAGTGCTCCAACCACCAGCTTCCGCCATTGTGAAATCTATCAATCGCAGATATTAAAATCCAACAGCTGCTCAATAATGCCTCAATTATTGACTACAACAAAGGCAAGAAAATAAACCTGTAAGTGAAATGAACTAGAGCTGAGTGCAAGTTAAGCTTCACCAAAGCTAAGATGATAGCATATGTTTGCATCTAAAACAAACATACCACGTGATATTATCGATCACCATTGGAGGTTGTCCTGGAACTGTTCCACTAATTGGTATTTATAGATCAAATTCTCTGGTAGAAGCGGTCCTTGTGGCCCAGCGGTTTAAGGCGCCCGGCTGTTAACCGGGAGATCGGAGGTTCGATCCCTCCCAGGGACGTTTCTTCTTTGTATATTTTTTTTTCCGAATATACTTTTTTTGCTTCCTTCCGATACGTCCAATTCCACGTGTTATTTTGTATGCCATGTATTTTTAAAAGATAGGGAAGGAGACGAATCATGGAAAGAAAATGACCCAGGGGGCCATATAGGGTTAAACAACGAGAGATATTATTCGTTTGGGAACTTTAGATGGGATAATTCAGAGCGTTGATTGGATTAATGGATAATAAGGCAGCCATAACCCGATTCTTTTACGCAGAAATACACATGGTGTAGGACCAGATATATTAAATGCCTACGATATATATATATATATAAAAACTACTAGATCCTAACCCAGACATAGATAGACCAGCCCATACAGTCGAGAAGTCAAGCCGTATTACAACAAGTGTAATGATAAGAACAGTATGGTATCATCCTTATTTCTTCGCCAAGTATAACATCGAGTCCGATGAATTGTTCACTAGTAATCCCACCCAAGATACCACAACATACCACACAGCACCAGAGTAGTATCGACACCCATATTTTTCTCATTTCTGGTTATATGCCCAACCCAGAGAATGGAGATGCGAAAGGAAAAGAAAAGTACAAGCAATCAACCAAGCAATAGGGCATATAAAACCAATAGAAAATTCTTCCATTCAGTCAACCCAGCCCAACCCAACGCAATCCTGTCCAATTCAGCATGACTCATGCCTTCCATTCGCCAATAAACACCAAGCCAAACAATTCAATACAGTTTAAATAGTGACAGAAAGAGACTCAATTCCAGCAAGGTTCAGTAGCAACTAACCCCGACTGGACAGTATGAGGGTCATTATACAGACCATAATTCAACCCAATGGCTGTTTCCACCCGGGGAAGTGTGCAGACCGATTCATCCATATAGGCGGATGAGAAAGCCGGCGCGGAGATAGAGGTCGATTGCGCTAGTGCTGGGAGCTCGTCCCTCTGGGAGAGGAGGTGCGGAGATGGAGGATAAAAGGGTTGGGAGGTCGGTGCGGGAACGGAGATGTCAAGTGGGGAGCTGGCGATTGTAACCGCAGGAGGAGACTGGAGGGGCGGAGTGTAGGGTGCATATGTGGCGGAGGCGGAGGAGGGAGAGGAGGAAGATACGCGGTAGTCGTGGACGCTGCTGTAAGGGCTTGGAGGTGTAGGGGAGTAATGATCCATTGATGGGCGGGGGGACCAGTGAAGACGGTTTTTGTATCTATTTGAGATATGGCGAGGGAGGTCCATGAGGGAGAGGGAGAGTTGAAGCTCGTGGTTGAATGGGTCTGTGGTACTTCGGGATAGGATAACACGGTAGATATCTTCGATCGGGCCTATTGATAATGGGCCAAGATAGGCTCCTCCCATATCTGGAAAGAAACCATCTAGAGCGACAGCAACACCGTAGAACTGAGCGATGATCGCCAAGGCGCTGGTGTCTGCGCTTCCGCCGCGAAGCATAGCTGACGGTAGCCAAAAGAGCCATCTGCAGAGTGGCTGGAGAGACTCGAAGGCTTGCTTGAGGGATTGAGTAGGGAGGATTTTGCGGAAATGCTGGACGAACTCGAGGAGTTCTCCAATTCGACTGTAGTATTCTTGATTATGTGTGATACGCTTCTGTACATTCTGAAGTGCTAGAATGGTATGATCCAAATTAGTTAGATCATCATCTTGGATTTGGAATCCCGCCACCAAGGATGACTTGGGATATGCCAAAGCCCTCTCATCTTCGAGCTGCCTGGCGAGGTCTGACTCCTGTTTCCAGACTGGGGGTATTGAGTTCAAGACTGTGGTGAGGCCATGTTGCAAGGATGCCCAATTATGCCTGGATTAGGTCAATAAACTGTTCTTTGTAACCATTGCGAGTGGCATACCATTCAGTAGCTTGCCAGGATAGTAAAGTAGATGCAGCAAGGATGGCTTCAAAATTCTCATTTGCAAACGTGCTCATTGCCTTTTGCAGGCCTTTCAATGCAATTCCACGATGATGATGAGCGAGCTGCTGAGTATCCTGATTGCGAGTAATCCATGCAAGATGACTAGCCGATAAGGCTAGGATAGAGCTCATGACAAAGTCATTTGACAGAGCGGTATTCAAAAAGCTAGCAATCATCAGATATTATTTTCCGGCAGAGGAAGAAAATGAGTCACGCAACTTACTTTGGCATTTTCTGAGCCCAAACTGTACAGCCGGCAAAGCCGCGGCGATGGAGATCAATAGATAGTCCAATAATATGGTGGATTAATCGCAAGTCTATCCTTGATAGACCGTACCAGCCACTGCGTGGACATTGTGACAGCTCAGGGAACGGGGGTATCCCTCTGGTGAGCCAGTTCTCGACCTCCATCTCGATCTCCGGCGACATCAAGAGGTCGGGAACCTTTCTTGGTTTGGGAGCAGCCGCGACGTCCATATAATCACAGCGACAATTATGTTTGGTGCAATTGCGACTATTAAGGTCAGTATGTGCTTTCGCATCTTCGATTGGCCTCCGATTTACCACTGTGGAAAGGTTTCGTCACATCTAATATGTCGTCTCTTGCAAGTTTTGCAGCCGTTCCGCGACTTGGTATGGCTCTTCCGAGGGGGACCACCACCTGGGCCGGCCATTGTAATCGAAAAGTAGGATGATTGGTAAAAGAGTATATGAGTAGCAAGTTATTCAGAGACCACAAGAATGTATGACACGGATAATAGCAAGAATAGTTTGCAGTTTTGACACTGGGCATGAATCAACACGGCAACAAGTACTCGACAGCAGCAGGAAGGGAGAATATATCCGTCCGGTCAATGAAGACTCCAAAAATAAACGTGAGCCAAGATAGTACTACAGCTGTGGACAGCCCAGGAGTATGGATAAACGAGGCACACGTGGAAAATACGAGGAAACGGTAACAATTTTAAAGCTCCAGCAGGAACAGAAAGGGAGATTGGACTAAGGACGAGGTTAAAATAGCAAGAATAGAAAATGATGCATTTGTAGTCTTCAGCTGCTGGGAAGGGTGGTGAGAAGTAGGCGGGATGCGACCATAATAACCTCGACTAGGATCGCAGGGGTCTGCTGATCCGGTTGGGACGATTTTGTTGGATAATTCATTCTGTAATCGGAGACAAGACTTGAGGCTCTCTCCAGCGCGGAATGAAAGATCAACGACTAGAATAGCACCTGGAAGTTCAGCTCGAGTGATCAGCTTCGGTTGACTAAACCACATGGCAAACGACGCCAATTCCAAAGGATTTGTGCTCGGACCATGTTAGAAAAGCCATAGTCTAATTGGACTGTACGGTATTGTTTGAGTCTGATTCTGATTTGACCAGCATCTGGAATACAACTGCAATGACCAGCCTCAGGATCTGCAGGGATTACACCCAAGCGAAGAATGGAAAGCCACTTGACTGGTTAACGCAGAGTTACTTGGACAATGATTCACGGGGGGGGGTGGGCATTTCTTGGTTCATTTATCGCGCCAAGAAGGCCGGAGAAAGGATGTGTCGCAAGAGGGACTATTATTGCTTAGCCTCTGGCGGGACGGGAATGGTTGATGATAACCCAGGGTTTCAATAGATAGCTTAGTGGATCAAAGTCGAATCCTTGTCAACTGAATAAGGACGCAATCCACGAGAATCAGGAGAAGAAAGATTGCCTTGTAGGTAAGCAGGTGCCTGAGCAGACCATTCATATCATGCGAGTTTTGACCAGGTTAATCCTTGTAGGTTTTGGATGACAGGTTTCAACGATGACGATCTGCTCTCCTATAAGGCTCCGTCATTTTGATCCACTGGCGGAAGGGAAATTTAGACGACTGAAACTATGACATGTTCACACTACGGCTGCATAGCCAAGAGCTCCAGCAGGCTGAAGACATGGAAGGTACATGCCCCTGGATGACCCGATCGCAGCTAATTAGTCGAGTCTCATGCAGATTGCCGTTTCGTCTACTATGATTTCGGTTGTGATTACCGCGTTGAGAGATCTCGCGGGGATCAAGCAAGGGAAAAATCCCACAGGCTGGTAAGCCGATAAGAAAGTAGTACAAGATCGAGACACCCAATTCCCTAACATAAGTAATCATAATAAGAAGAATTAGGACTGGGATCTAAACACCGCGAGATGGTTCTTATTTGAGTTTGGCCTTTTGAGTGGAGACTATGTTGTTTGTCTGATAGGCTTGGTTGGGGACTATCTCCCGACGATTCCACTGAAGCAGAGATGAGACTGGAGACTAGTTAAGACTTCTATGAATCAGTCCCAATGGGAGAAAGGCTCTCCAGTCCAGCCACTGCAATCTTAAATTTTCCTATCCACACTGGCGGGTGTAATTTCTGCCTGTTAGGCAAACAATAATCATGATGATCATCGTCATAATAGAACCCGATCTCGCGTGGAAGGAATGCCGCTGCAACTAACTATTTTAGTGTGGATGACCCAGCAGGGTTGCAGGGTTGCAGGGGGGTAGGAGTCTGGGGAGTTACAGTTAGAGTATACGGTAGGGTAGGTAAGAAATAACCTTAGATGATTGAGCGAATGAGATAAGCCAATTACTGGATGAAACAAGCGAGGAAGGAGATAATGTTTGATTTGGCAGGAGGAAGAAAGAGAAAGGGAGAGATCGAGATCGAGAGAGGAAGAGGGTTACTACTTGGGTTAGCGCAGTCACCGCCAAAATTACCCGATTAGGTTAACTCCGCCTACTTCCAATCCAATCCTTTTGTTTTTCCCTCCTGCTTTTCGTCCTTTTCCTTCCCTTCAATCTGTCGGTCAATCTTTAATTTCTAATTATACCCTGAACCTGCAGTCCTGTCCTACTGTATCGAGTCACTTCCTGCAGGCCAGTCACACAGATGCTCTCAAACCACGTTTTCTGGGGTTTGGGCTGAGGTTCCCTGGCATTTAGTCTTCGGCTAATTCTCGACCCCAGTTAGTCGTCAGGCGAGAATAGTAACATTTTTCCCGCGACCTGCATGTTCTAGCCTATCTGCAGACAATGCCAGTTTCTTGGGTCTCCTGGCGGATCCGCAATAGACTAGTACACCGGTATATTTGCTAGTCTAACGCTCTGGCCTGCCTGAAAAGGTCAAGAAGCGAATCGGGAAACTGGTCAACTAGTTCCCCGCAAATCGTATCTCTTTCCCCAACTATCCAGGGCTGTCATATCGATCACCAAGGGTTTTTCAAAATTATGTGTATATATACCTACCCAGTACCATATGGTTGGGTTCGCTTATGCAGTGAAATCACACGTCCTGTCATCGGGACATTTTGTACAACTCGAGAAGATTCAGGAGTGTTTCAGGGAGCAATCAAATGTCGGAGGATTATCACAGACGGATATACCCGTTTCCTTATTAGGTTAGGGAGAATGTCTATCGAACTGTTGGCCCATTCAATCAACTGGACAACGGTCTTAGTCATTCGCATCTTGATACCTGAATAGGTTAGACTGCCATGCATTCATGGTTTGGGCTAGTCTGAAGCCATTCAACTTTAATTTGGCATCTGTCAGCTTTACAACAATCGAGCCCAATTCCTGATTTGTCTGGGATTTCCAATGGGATAGGGATAATTACAAGGTCGTACAAAAACACATGGGCTTCAGCCATGTGGATATCTACGCAGGGATCGTTTGGCTTCATGCGATTTTTGTTCCTACGTATCTAGCATCCATTTGAAAACGGAAAATGAAGGAAAGTGACCTCAATCGAGGTCAATCGGGTCTAGATGGTAGGCGAATACTTCAGTAGATTGACTTTGGCCCGCGAAACTAGTTTGTCAGAACCTAAGCTAGAATTGGATAACTACGCTAACAGAGATGCAGAACGGCCATCTTAACTGGGACGTTATTTTACCAATTCCCAAATTCGGTCACGCTAATCTAGCGCATCTCAACCATCGATTAAGCTACGACGCCAATTCCTCCATGGCACCGACGATCCTATCACACCTCACGAGCAGGTTACCCTTTTGGTCCTTAGGGTATTTTCTTTGTCATTCCTATATTGGCCAATCGCGATATTATCCAACCAATACTAACCCATGAAATCGTCATCCTGTCTCTTCTCCCCCTGGCGGGCCAAATCTGAAGATCGGCTGGATCAGCGAGGGTTCTGTATGTACCCGACTCGACTATGAAATGGAAAATCCAATGTAAAACAAAAATAGCAGCAGTGCTAGTCTGGACATCCACTAGCTCCAACCTTTAACGGAAGATTCGCTCCAAGCCGCCACGGTCAAACTTAACGACCCCCCCGGTCGGATCATTCAAGGTTAGATTCACTAAGGTTAAGTTTGTTAACTTTAAAAGAAATGCTCCAGTCTCTACTCCACTTATCTTCTCGTCAAATTGATCGTCGCACCGTCAGTCCATTGAAATCGGAAAACAGCGCCTCAGCCACGGTACTCAAAACGAAAATCACTGTTCTCACCGCGACCATACCATCTTCACTAATACTGACTCTACTCCATACCAACATCACCAACTCACGACCCAATTAAAGCCAGATCCCACCGGGCAACGGGCAAACCCAGCCTCCGCAGAGTCATAGCGCTAGAACCAAATTCCTGGGCCTGCAGCGGCTTATTTCCCTTAGAGGTTTCAAAATGCGAAGATCATCGATTTCTTGGTTCGCGGCCTTGGAGCCGTGCTTTAGGCTTGCTTGATTGAACCTTCCTTCTTTGTCTATAGCCTCTTTTTCCAAGATTCTTTCTTCTCACCTTGCCTTGGCGATAACCACATTGGTCAAAACCGGAATCGGAAATTAATGACCAAGGCAACTTGGAATCTGCCTTGCGGCTCTCACTTCATGCAGCAAGTCATGCCGCTCTTTATTATGTTATATTATTTTTCGGTTGTAGCTTGTAAGCTATTAATATTACTCTCGGCCGATGATCACATTATTGTGACACGCCCTGCAGTTGACAGCTGGTCGGTTCATCTGTTACTCCTTAGTGATGAGTTGGGCTATTTCACTTGGCAGGTGGTTGATAGGTCAGCTCGAGTGCCATATGAAAATTAATAGGTAAGAAGCGTGGGTAATGATTCCGGGTTGTCGGTGAGAGTTGAGGCTCAAATAATTACTGCGTTTCTATTCTGGGGCTCGTAATGACGTCCTTGGACATGGCGAGTGTGATGGCATCACCGTCTCACCCTTTTCGTCCGCATTGAATTCCCAAATTGGTTTGTAATGTGAGATTACCAAGCACCTATAGTGTTAACCGAATGTACAGCGTAGGATTGACTGAATACAACCCTGTGTATAGGTTCCTTGGATCTTTTGAATGAATCCACGGGAGACATTGTACAGTTGCTTACGGGAGATTCGGCCTACTTGACGAAATGTACCTTTGACGGTCATGCCTTCCTGGTGATCTAAGTAGTAAGTCTTAATCACGGTGTATAGAATCGCTAAATAGATGTCAACCGCTCATTATTAGCTCAATATATATAGAAAAGAAATGGTAGTATCTTCGTAGAATCGAGTCAATCATCACCTATGGTCTTGTCTTTTTCTATACAGAAGCTTGTATAGTAGTTTACCTGTGGCGGTTCTTATAAAGAACAAGAGTCTGAACATGTCTCTAATATTAACCCCTATGGTAGCCATGCCAGTTTATTGTAGATAGCAGCGTTCTGGCAACCTAACTGTGTTATACAAGTAATTATTCGATGTTAGGGCTATAAAGGCCAGAAGTTTTATGTACTGATAGATATATGGCCGTAATACATAAGTATTAGTCTTCTATATAGTTCATGAACAAAATAGTTATGCCTTAAAGGTAAATACTAAAGAGATATGACATTGAACCCTTGCGAGATACTACTTGACCAACGATCAAAGTGAGCTCAAATAGCATCTTCAAAATATGAAGTGAAACTTCGATGGTAAACTTGTTGCCTCAGGCCACAAAGACATTCAGAGAGTGTTATTAATCATCCTCTGTTGGTCTGCCACCATTCTTCCTTTACTTTTCTGAGATTCTCGAGCGAAGATATATCGTAATTGATTACCTATTATAAATCAAAGCATAATGCCTCGTCGCTTTGAAGATTCTGTATCCTCCCCATTCCGGTGTAGCTACCCAGAATGCGGAGCGAGATACCGACGCAAAGAGCACCTGAATCGCCATATGGCTCGTCATAATCAAGGGAATCGTTTCTCGTGTCCGTACTGTGAAAGTATCTTGCTTAGAAGGGATGTTTTTTGGACTGTTGACTTTGAATATCTAGAACTAATTTATATTCAGTGATCTCTTACGGCGGCATATCCGGATTTACCATCCCCAGAAACAACCGCCTCGGTCTCGAGTACAGAAGGCATGCAGTGCCTGTCACGCTCGGAAAGAACGCTGTGATGGTGGATTTCCATGTAATGCATGCCAGCGTCGAGGCGTCACTTGTTCCTCTGAGAATGGCGCATCTCGCGAAGGATACGATTCAGTCAGGAATAGTAACAATAACTTGGAAGACTTATCTTTTCCGGTACACTCGGAGTCTGAAGCACCTTATTCAGACATGCCTCGGTGGTGTGGCCATGACTACATCGATATTTACTTTAAGGAATTCCACCCTGTATGGCCGTTCCTTCATCCAGGTACATTCGACTACCACAAGGAGCCCTGTATACTCATCCAATCTATTATTGTGATTGGATTATGGATAAAAGGAGGTCAGAGGGAGCGGGACATGGCATTTGATCTCTACAATAAGCTACGCTCTGCGATCCATGCTCAGATGGTGAGAATAACGCGACAACTATCAATTCTAGGCCAATGCTAATGTAGTTTATTTGCTAAAGGACCAGTGTATATACCTGCATCAACAATAAGCTCAGAGAGCCCAGATCCAAGGACATCCTGGCCAATGGCGACGTACCAAAGCATACTACTACATCTGATTTTCGCGTTACTCCGTGGAAAAGAAAAGGCCTTTGATCTAAGCTTGCGGTATCGAATTCAACCTGATGAACACGAACTTTTAGTAGCTCTCGTTCAAAGCTGCAGGCGATTGGGAATGTTATCCTACCCGAATATTCTCGCACATCATGAGATTACTGCTCCTCTAGCACTTGTTTGGGTGAGTGTCGAGGAGATAAAGCGGTTCGGTCTAGCTCTTTATAAAGTCTGCCGAATGTGTTCTCGTCCAGAATCGCTTAGAAGAAACGACAAAAGTCTTGGGAGCGAGCTCTTGACCCTGTCAGATTTGAACTTTTGTATGCCTGATAGCGATGAACTGTGGAATGCTCCAGGGGATGCAGAATCTGGAACTATCCGGAGAGTTGCTTCGCACACAAACTTGAGGGACAACGGAAATCCAGATGCTTGGATCTCTCGGGCTTCATGTTTGTTGTATGACGAACATGTTGATTTTGACTGGATATAGTCCTAGTACCCTACGAATTTTCAAATGAGAGGCCGATAACAGGTGATTCTCCAATAGGAAACAGACACTGTTTTACAAACAGGCTGGTAGCCGATCGTATGACTTGGTTGAGTAGCTCACCGGTTAATAGAAACAAGCTACCTTACAAGATGATACTTGTGAGAGAAACGCCAGGCTGTTAGCCGACTAAGTCGATTGCATAGCTAACAAACTCATTGGAATGGCTTCTTTTAGGGGGAAAGGGAAGTAGGATTTCTGGAGCAATCCAGAGAGATCTAGCAAGTGGACTACATCTATGATTCCCTTTCACTTTCACAGCAAGCGGGATACCGAGTGGGATTTTCTCGAATCCATCGGCATCCCGTTCAAAAGAACCAAGTGGGATATTCCGAAATTAAGTCACTCCCGAAGAACGATGCTATAATAATCCTGAATGGGTTTGTGCTTATTCTGATATTTCTAATATGTCCGGAGAAAAATATATAAAGAGTGCGGTCTCTTTCTGCTTGCTAGTTGATCCAAGTTCACTTTATACTGTTGTTCCCTTACTTCTCCAAATCTTTTACAGTTATACTCCTATCAGCCCTATCAGCCCTCGATCGCCGTTAGTTCCAAAATGACAACCGGAGAAAGCTCGCGTCTTACCATCACCCACATTACTACTGCAACTGCGATACTGAACATCGATGGTATCAACTTCTTGACAGATCCATATTTCGGTGCCGTAGAGGGAACCCAGTACGATTTGACATCCGCCTGGGAAGGACGAGACTTGACGCCGTTTGGCCTCGAAGCCATACCTCCCCCTCCACACCTAGTCAATCGCAAAGGCCCCGTCCTCCAGCTTCATGATCTGCCTCCAATTGACGCGGTGCTTTTGAGCCACGAAGATCACGTTGACAATTTGGATCCTGAAGGCCGCAAATTGCTCGATGGCCGAAGAGTGTTCACCACTATGGATGGTGCATCTAACTTACGCCCTCGTCCTGGCGTCGTCGGCCTTCGCCCTTGGGAAACCGTCACGTCAAATATTGGAGGAAAGACTTTTCGGATTACCGGCACACCATGTAAACATTTTCCGGGAGACGAGACCACGGGCTTTATTCTAGAGACAGACTCCTTTGGGGTTCACTCATCCGGAAAGCCTAATGCGATCTACTTTTCTGGGGATACTGTCTATATTGATGAGCTAAAGGAGATTGGAAAGAAATGGCATATTAGGGCGGCTCTCCTTAACCTAGGTAACGCGACATTCCACTTTCCAACAGGACCTCTTCAAATAACGATGGATGGCGAACAAGCTGTTCAACTCACGCGTGATATCGGCGCGGATATTATGATTCCAATCCATTTTGAATCTTGGGCTCATTTCACTGAGGACCGGGAGGCTTTGCTGAAGGTTTTTGCAGAGAAGGGATTTATGGATAAAGTGTGCTGGACAACCCCTGGTGTTCCTAAGACTGTTTATTAGTTCTCATGAGCTTGATAATTTATGACACATCCTTTATCGCTGCTTGTTGTGTTCACTATCACTAGGACCTGTATCTCTGGAGACGAGGACTTTCAGGAACCGATCCACCCCGTTGGGACGATGGTACTATGGACGTGCAGAGCGGGATCAGCTTCCGCTTTATTCGGCCAGGCTATTGCTTCACTCCCTTATCGAGTCATCATGACATAACATGTACACATGTTTGTATCTTCCTCTTTTCTAAATGACTGAGTCATGTATCTCAGTCTGTCCATGAATTGTTTCAGAAGGAGGCTGTAAACGACTGTAGTTGAATTTCCTGCACTGCTCGACCGGCATCTATCTATACCCATGACCTGGCAATATGCAAGGCCTTCGACCGGAAATTCTCGCGGGCATCCCTGATGATATGTATAGTATTGTCCGACGAATTGAAGATTCCTTTGCTATTAGCACACCGGATTTGAGGAAGCTCGCTAATCACTTTGAAAGACAACTTGAGAGAGGTATGATAGATTACTTGTTGCTGTTCAATCAAATACTTAACAATATTTAGGACTCACCATGGACGGTAGCGACATTGTCAGTTTCAAAAGAACCCCTCTCATCTCAGGAACACCAAAGAAAAGCACTAACTGAGTAAAGCCAATGAACCTATCATGGGTAATGGGCTACCCAACTGGTAAGGAGAAAGGCCGCTATCTATCTGTCGACTTCGGCGGCACAAATGTCCGAGTCTGCAATACGCTCCTTCAAGGCCGAGAAGAAGACTTTCAGATGACGCAGGAGAAGTACAAATTGCCCGTCCATCTCCGATCCACATCAGCTGAGAAGCTATGGGATTTTGTAGCCTGTTGCGTGGGCGAATTTATCGAAAAGCATCACGACGAATGTGAAGGGCAACGCAATCAGACAGGCAGGATGCCTCTTGCTTTCACGTTTTCGTACCCTGTTACTCAGACTTCTATCACGGATGGGATTCTGCAGAAATGGACCAAGGCATTGAGTGTTTCGGGAGTGGAAGGCAACGATGTAGTTTCGCAGTTTCAGGCTGCGCTCGATAAAAGGGTTCGTTGCTGTCTTTTTTTGACGAAATTTGGCTCATTCTAGCAGAAAGTTCCCGTTCAAATCGTGGCTCTGGTAAACGATACCATGGGAGCGCTTATATCGTCTAATTATCGCGATCCCGAAGTCAAGATTTCCAGCGTAATCAGCACCGGTTGTAACGCGGCTTATATGGAAGATTATCGGTCGATTACAAAGATCGAATCTCATTTCGGACCAGACCAAGAGGCGAGTGATAGACTAATGGGTATTAACACAGAGCTTGGGGCGTACGACAATAGTAGGAATATGTTACCACTCACCCACTTCGACGAGACTGTCGACAGGTTGTCTGCACATCCGGGGACGCAGATGTACGAAAAGATGGTTGCGGGACTATATCTCGGTGAGATATACCGGATGATTCTTATCGAGTTGCATGGGTTAGGAATGATATCGCCAGGTAAAGATCTCCCGATTCTCGAGCGTCCGGATGTAATCGATGCTTCGTTTTTATCGGTTGCGGAAGCGGATATGTCTAGGTCGCTGGATGAAATCAAAGATCTGTTTAAAGAGAAGCTGCAAATGGATCTTACCCCGGATGAAGTAAAGGTATGCCGATATTTGGTGGAATTGGTTGGAACGCGTGCTGCTCGTCTCTATGCGTGCAGTATTGCAGCGATTTGCCGGAGAATGAAGGTTACAACGTGTCGTGTTGGAGCAGATGGATCGGTTTTTCATAAATATACTCATTTTAAGGAGAGATCGTTGCATGCGCTTCGAGAGATCCTCGACTGGCCATATTTTTCCGAAGATTTTGTTACATTCCATAATGCAGAAGATGGATCTGGGGTTGGAGCGGCCATCATCGCGGCCATGGCTTTGGAGAAACAAGGTGGAGGGACTCTTAGTCCAAAGGCTGGTTTTTAGTGAGCTGAGATGTAGAAATAATGCCTAGTGAATTTCACTGCCCTGTATGCCTCTTTTGTAATTTCTACGTACATTCAGACTTTAGAAGCCGAAACGAGAATAGCCTTCACTATCCTTTGAGCTGTTGTAGGTGATGGATTTGACATGCAGCTTTACTTAGTAGCTTAGCCTAGAACTAGTTATCCGATGCTGTGGTGTGTAGACGTCTTTGGTTGCGGTATCGTAAGGGAAGTGGTATGGAGGATGTCCATTATTCCTTCACTTATCCTACCTAGTTGACAATGAAGATCCTAATCCTAATCGCATTGCGGTCTAGTTCTATGCGCTTTTATTAATATATATATCCATCATGAAGAATCGCACATCCTCTCGTCTCATGTCATGTCATTCTTTTATACAGCTTTGTTCACCTGCTTCGGAATCAACATTCCATCCTCGCTTACCCATACAACGAGCAGAGCACCCAGCCAGGCAAAAAAAAAAAACGAGCAGCAGGATGCATGCAAGAAATGGAATCAGTAGAAAGAATTAGCGCCTTTCGCCACAAATGTCTTGATCAATCAATCGTGGATCATAGATCAAGTCAATAGATCGGATCAAGTAGAAGCAGATAACTCAACAGCCAGCAAGCAAAGAAGGTAGATGCAATCTAACTAAACCTGGTATACAGAGCGAAGTTTGTGCGAAACATGCGCCGGAAGCTGCGAGAGGAACGAATCGAAATTGGGTATCATATTTTTGTAGCCTTGGAGGACCTATATTTTATTAGGATGTGGTTTGTGAAAAAGGAATGAGGGCGCCTACCTGCTGGAACGAGTTCTGGATATCCCGATAATCATCCTGGTTAAGACCTTTGGTCGGGAATGTCGCGATGGACTGGAAATAAAATCCCAGTGAGGACTCCATCGCTTGGGGATTCTTAACAACGACCTGGTTAAAACCTAGGAATGCAGAAGCCTTTTCACGGGTGAACTCGATCTTCGCCATCGATTTCAGAAAGCTGTCTGCATACTCGCCTAGGCGTGGGGCGAGTTCGTCAGAACAGCACAGACCTAGTCGGCCTAATGCCATAGCGGCGTTCTCGTTAACCGATTCGACGATCTCTTCGTTGTTGACTATGACAAACAGCCCTTGATACAATTTATCAAGGTACGGCGAGAGAGAAGCCTTTTCGTTAACGGCAATCTCACCACAGGACCAGCATGCGTTGTTGAGAACACTGAAGCCAGTATGTCTGTCGTCGTCGCGAATAAGGTCCAAATCCAGTTGCTTGATTAATGTTGGCATGATATTGGGAATGAAGGGTTCGAGTTGAGGGAAGATGTTGATCGCGCAGTCGCCTAGCAAGGCATAGGATGATTGCCGGACTTCGTAGTTGGGGTCCTCCATGCAGAAGGAGAGCAGGTCGAAGAAGCGAGGCTGGCTGTTAGCTACTAACTCGCCACTCTTTTGCGGATCTATGGCCTGGATTATGGCGCTTAGGAGGTCGAGACTTGTTACGAGGAAATCCTTGTCGGGCTCATCGAAGGTTTGGTTATTTACTGCTGCGAGGTATTCCTGGAGGTTTTCATAGATGATCTTGATGCATCGAGCGAAGAGAGGAGGGGCGAACTGTGCAAAGGCATCACCGTATGCTGCGGCGATGTAGCCGAGACATTCTAGCAGGGGGAATATTTCCCTTGATTGGTCAGACACTTTGTTGTACCGGTCAATCAAGGCGGGCATGAGAATTTGGACAAGGTGCGGTTTAGCCAGCTCTGCCATAACGCATTCGGCGAGAGTCTGCACACAGTCGTAGAGAATGTACATGTTCCGGTCCTTGTACTTCCCAAAGCACTGGACAAATTGTCTGAGAATCGGCTCACAGTAGGGAATCAAGTTTACATCCGACTTTTCCTCCAAAGTAGCAAAAGCGGACGCGGCCGCCTCCTGGACTTTCTTGTTCCGATCAAGCATCCTGTGCAGGATCCCCTCCATCATCGGCTCAAAGTAACGGGCCTTATCTGACGGAGCGGCAAGATGAGCAGCCCACTCGGAGTACCGTCCGAGACACCAGCAAGTGATCTGTCGTACAACCGGCTGCGCGTCGCTCAACAGCGAGATTAAGTAGGGTACGAGTTCAGGAAGATGAGGTGTGACGGCACTCATGCAGCCGTCTGCAACGGCGCCTAGTGTGAGCACAGCTGCTTCGCGGTTCGGCCATTGCTCGTGTCGCAGTGTCTCCTTCAGGTATGGCAGGATGATCTCGAATATCGGCTGGTGGTACACATTGGAGAAAACATCCAGGGCGGCCGCAGAGCACTTCCGCAGCGTCCACTCGTCTTCAGGATTCACCCCAAACTCGGAGTCCTCAATCTCACCCTCACTGAGCTCGTCATCGTCTTCCTTCTCAGGAGGAACATTGCCGTTCGCTTGAGGCTGCTTGCCGGTGTCTAAACGGGAACCTTTCGACTTTGCGAATTGAGGTTTTAGGTCCTCTTCTCGGTCCTCCAAGTCAGCATCATCCTCGTCCCCCGCTAACCTGATCGCATCTTCCTCGTCGTATATCATACACTGGAGCAAGACGGGGATAATCTTCGGCATATACGGAGCCAACGATTGTTGCACCTTCTGATTCTCACCAGCGGCCAGCCAGAACTCGGCCGCATCGAGCGCAAGTTCTGGATCCTCCTGGTTCTGCTGTTGCATAATGATATAACTCACCAGACCATCTAGGTGAGGAGTAAGCCTCTCCGGGGCAAAGTCAACCAACTGAACAAATGTCTGACATACAGTCTTCCGGACTTCAGATTCCGAATCCTCAGCCAATCGGAACAACTGGGACAAGAACAAATCCATCGATGCGATCAGCGCCTGAGGCTTATTTGGAAGGAAAACAATAATCGTCGTCAACGCCATTGACCTAATCTTCGGACTCTCACTCGAGGAGAACTCGAGCAACTTGGGAACAATGACATCCAACGGGCGCTGGCCCTGGTAATCCCGATTGAGAATCCTGCGGTTATCTTCGCAGACCTTGGATAGAGCCGACATGGCGGCTTCCCGAGCCTGAAGCGGAACATTACCGCTCACATTCTCGACCAGATTTAAGAGCTCATGCAGAACCTCCGGCCATGCCAAGAGTCCCGCCTGCGACACCAACTCGGTTATAATGTTCCCGGCAGAATTCCGCACCTGGTGATTCGCATCTCGCAATCCGATCAAGGTCCCTGATTTGATATATTGCAGACTTGGTTGGGGGATTGTATTGTAGGCGACTCTGATTTTGGTTTTCAGGTTCAGCGCGGCGGAGACTCGAACCACGACGTAGGTCGGCTCGTCCATTCCCACAGACGGAGGGGCTTGAGGAGTACAGAGCAGGTAGGTGAGATAGTTCACATAGTCAGGGGAGGAAGTTGCTTGTATTAACATCTAGACAGTCAAACCGTTAAGTAAGTTCACAAACCCATATCCACGGTTGGTATAATACCTGTTCAGCCTGTTTCCGAGCGACGTGGTCTATTGAATTCAGCGAATCCCGCAGACAGCAGGCCAGCTGCCTCAATGGCTCTTCCTGAGGCTGCCACTCCATAATGGAGATCTTAACCGAAGAGGAAGCCGTGGAGTGTCGTAGTACAGAAACCCCGCGATTAGTGTGGGAACCGGACCAATCCTTCTTCCCCAGGGAGAAATAGGTAGAGAAGATTGAAAATACCGAGTCGCGAAGGAAGGAGAAAGCTCTTGAGGAGGTAGAAAGCTTCGCAGGTTTCAAAGTTGAGACAGAACCAGTGAAGTCAAAGGAGGGAGAAAATTGGAGGGTGCCGTACGGCGGAAAATGACAGCGGCCGGTTGGTCGCCAGAGTGATGATAGTGGGTTAAAAGGGGGAGTAAAGAAGAATAGTAATAAGGTATAGAAGGATAGAGAGGGAAGGAAATAGAGAGGAGGGTGGCAGAACCAACGGAGTTAAGTGTCGTTGGGGCGAAAATATAAGAAAAGAGGGAGAGAAAGTTGGTTTGTTCTGTATTACGGGTGAGGGGCGTTTTGTCTGTCTCTCTCTCTGTGGAGGTGGATTCAGTAGGGTTGATCAGCTTATGTATTCTTTGATAACTAACTATCCTCTAGAACTAGATATATAGACAACATATTCATCGCTTAATAGCCTCCATCCTTTTATATTATAATTCTAGTAGTAGTAAAAATCTGTTTGAGTAGTAATGTACGTGTAACACACACTCTCTCGCCTAATTTCTACAGTAAGTAAGCACGGTAAAATAGTCCTGCTAAACCCTCCAGTATAATAGAGCACTGTAGACCCATCTTCTCCTGAACAACCCATGGCCTTCCTACAATCCATTTTTTTAATCCTTTTCTTAAATATTGAATCTTCCATCGGGCAACGATAGCTTTAAATCACGTGACTATACTGTATATCTTAGATAAGCCAGAGATCTAATTGGTTGAACAATAAGACACCAGCAAGAATATATATATACCTAGTAGAGGTAAGAAACACAATCAACTCGCTTCAAAACACCATCTGATAGTGGAAATATCGCTTAACCTGAAACTAGTCATTTCTATGCACCTATTCATGTACTCATTATTCCATCACTATCCCAAACACCCGTAATACCTGTTCTACTACATTCAAGCCCATACCAACTTCTTTATATCATAAACCAAATACTCCAAATACCCCGTCCGGCGCTTCGCTTCAGCCAAAGAAATAATATCCGACTCATCAACAACCGATGATGACTCAACCTGTCTCCCCTCACCAGACACCATAGCCCTCTCAACATCCTCACAAATAGCCCTGACAAGATCAAGCTCAGACATGGCGCCTGGACTCGACCGAGTCCGAGTCACCGAGTTCGAAAGCGGGAGGGCTTTGAATGCTATGAAGCGAGATTTGGCTCGCTTTGAGCTGTTGAACCACGAGTATATGTCCCATTCATTGTTAGAAGAGTCGAGAGCTGCTGGGTTGACTTGGCTGTGTAATGAGCGGGTATTTACTCGGAGAGCGTTGGTGTCCCCGTCGCGGTAGGAGATTACGAGTCCCACGTTGGTTTTACTATCCATTTGGGGTTCCGTTAGGATGGAGGTTATGTATGTCCCATAGGAGATTCGCGTGATGGAGCGAAGGTCGATGCGTTCAAAGGAGAGGACTTTATCTGTGTTCCAATCAAAGCGGCAGGAATAGACTGCCGCGTCAGTGAGGAGGAGGACGGATTCTTCAAACGGCAGCGTGCGGAGGGTGTTAGGTTGGCGAGGAGAGAGCATGGTCCAGCCGCCTAGGAACTCTTCCGACTGGTCGCTAATGACAATTCGACAGCTTGTGTCAATGGCATTTTGGCGGAGCTTTTGAACGCTGATTCCTGGGTCTGTAGATTGCATTTCTGTCGCGAATTCTTGGAAGACTTGCGTAGTGACATTGCCAAGGAGGTAATCGATGCAGGATTGCGAGAAGTAGTCGCTGACTATGTTGTTGAAGTACCGGGATAGGGTGAGCCCTAGATCATTTAACGCGCCGCGGTAGTCTCGTTTCCGGGTTCGCGTATAGTCGCCCTTCAGAGCTGCCGTTGACGAGTATTGTTTTGAGATTGCATCGCCATTATCAGCCCAGAGGGTATTGAACCATTGCGTTGCCGAGTGTTCTCCAAGGTCGATGTCAACGTCCTCTTGCTTGAGCTCGCGTTCCAAAGCCCATTGACCAAAGGCGCACTGGGCAACACCAGTGCGATCCAGGCAGTCCATGCAGTTGGTCCGTACTATGCCTTTTTGCGACCGAAGAAGTCGCCCATCTTGCGAAACAGAGTCACTGAATTCCTCCAGAGTACCCTTCAGCCGATCCACAAGCTTGCTCACATTCTCAAACTTCATTCCCCGACACTCATTATGAAAATCAAACCACTCCATCCCGAGCGGAGTCCCGTCAATCCCTCCCTCTTCGTTTAACATTTGAGCATACCTCTCATACTGCTCACCCACCTTCAGTTCCCCAGCTAGTCTATCTATAAGCGAAACCGCTTGGATTTTTCCATATCGACGGCCTAATTCTCGGAAGTGTCTTTCGAATGCGAATTTATTCGTCTCGGTATTATGATGAAGAACAGGAACCGGTTTAAATGCATATGGCGATTGAGAAAAGTACAGAGGAATCGACCCGCGGACTTGGAGGTATGAGTAGACGTTATGACTAGGATCCCAGTCTGGAGATGAGAGGATCTGTTCCGTTTCCACGGTGTTGGCCGTGTTACCGTCGTCGTCGACACCGCGGCGGAGATATCTAAGACCAGGTCGTTTTATTGATCGTCGAGAGATTAGGGTGAGGAGAAAATCCCGTTTCTTTACATCTGTATCGACGGCTCGTGATTCGGTCTTTTCACCTAAGATGTGCTCTCCTGCACATTCGTCTGAGGACTTTGCCTCCGGTTTATCAGGAACAGCGACTGTAAATTCGCGCTGTCCAACAAACCCCTGTACCAACGGTAATATAAAAGCATGAGCATCAGCTTCAATGAAAGGAGCCATTAAATTTCTATTCCAAAAGTACTGTCCCATCATGATTAGTATTATCCCCATCATCCTATCAACCGAGTAGGAAACTCACCAAAGGATCAACCATCCGATGCAACGGCAAATGATTCTTCCTCGGATCAATGCCAGACGTCTGATCTGTAACCTGTCTGGAAAGATCATAATCATAAGCAAAGAAGAAATTCTGTCCCGCAAATAGCACTTTCGTATATCGAAGTAGTTTGGGCATTAACTCGGCTACTGTCTGATCTTTCGCCCTCCCTTTCGCATCTTCCCCAGATGTAGACGGTAAACCACAAGCCTGATCACCCTTTCCAGGAACTTCGTCATCAACATCAACATCATCCATCGCCTCCTTTCCTGCAATAGCCTTCATATCACTAAGTGGAATATCACCCCTCTCTTGTTCAACAGTCCCAAACCCAGGCAAACCCAGCGTCTTCCTCGACAACCAATTCGCCGCGAATCTCCCAAACCGGACCTTCTTCCCTATTACATCCTCCGCTATTCCACTCCCACTGGGACTCGGACTGGTTGTATGTCTCGGCGGTGAAGCCGGTACACTCCCTACCTCCCCCCCTCCTTCTGTTCCAGCCTCAGATCCACGATCAACCTCCGTCCCCGCATCCGTGTCAGTCTCTGTATCGGATATATCCACCGACGCTGTTTCGCTTAGTCCATTTTCTCCCTGAGCAAGGTTCACTCTAGCCTGTGAAATCGCTCGATCTGCGTCCTGTTGCGAAGAGATTGGTATTAGCGCTACGTTTGTGACCGCGTAGATCGGTTTCCCGTATATTTGCGCGACCTGATGTCGTTGGGTTATGGAGATTAGGAAGGAGGAGGACGCGATGGAGAGAAGACCTGATCAAAAACCCAAACTGATTAGTTTATTGACCTGGACAAGAGATACTATGAGAGGCAATATCTCACCCACTAGCCCGTAAACCTCCAATCCCCCTTCCCTCTGGGTCCTGATCGATATATCAGCCCCGGAGATCGGGGAGATTCGATTCGTTTTGTAATCTATTTGGATTGAGGACTCGTTTGCATTATAGCGTGTGCCATTCCCGTGAGGACGTAAGATTAGACCATCCGCTGCGGCGATGATTATGAGTTTTCGGAGGAGGGAAGGCATCTTGTGTGTTTGTTGGGTGGTGAGCGAATGAGTGGTTCCCCGCGGTGATGAGGAGTTCGGGATCAACAGGATCGGATCTATTAGATGGTTCCGACTAGCCCGTTGAGATGAGTGAGTGGGAAGGAGTGCATGACATGGTTAATGCCATGGATGGATGACGGTAGGGAGTGATAGCCTTGTCGAGCAGGTGACAGTCGAGGAGAGGGAGCTTGTTATCATTAAAAATCCCGAGATTCGGAACCCCACCGATTTCATTAACTGACCTCAAGATCCGAAATACTTGAATTTAATTATATACACAATGCCGGTTTATTGGTTTCTTCTGTTGGCCACCCAACTAAGTTATCCTATCCTGTCGAAGATCCAACCAACCCAAAGTCATTTATATCGTTCGTGAGAATCAGTCCTCGTCCCAATCCAACCCACCCATCCCTCCTATGTTTTGACCCTGGTGAAAAGAAAATAGGAAAGAAGATAGTAGAAATACAGTGGATCCAAGACAATAGCAAACCGTTTGAAACAGAGATGACAACGTAACAATAATGGCTTCTTGATCGTAAGTAAGCGGAGCGATAAGATCAAATCAATATATCAATCCAACCAAAACAAACAAACAAATCTGACGAAACATCGTATCAAGCTAGTGGATCATGATTTGGCATGCTGAGTTCGATCTACGTCCTCACTTCGCTTGAATGTAGGACCTGGTTCTCCGTCGCTTTCTTCGGCGAGATCAGCTAGCCCGAATGTTTGGTTTTCCGCGTCATACGATCGCATCAGGCCTTCTCGGTCGCCATGGCCGTTTAGGAACTGCCCACTTGCACTTCGGCGGTGGGGATCGAGGCTGCGACGGGACTGGATCGACCGCCGGGTTTGGTAACTTGCGATACCGTCTGTTGGGACGCCTTCGTCGTCGAATTTATTGTTCAGTAGCGATCGGCCATCCGGATCGTGACGAGATAGGTTGAGAAGGTACACGCCAGCGAATATGACAAGGAATCCGCATAGTAGGGAGATAGTATTTACGGCGTCAGTGGTGTTGAAGCCCTTGAAGAGGATGAATGAGGCGCACAGCGTGGCGGTCGTGAATGTAACATAGTAGAGGGGGTTGACACTATTAGAGCGATCGGGTTAACATCTACACTTGTCGTCATAGAGTGACACTTACATCGAGGTAGAAAACTGGTTCAACGCCTTGTTGAAGTAGTTCATCTGAGTGAGAATGCAGAACCCCGTGACAATCGCAAAGACATATGTAGATGCATGGGTGAATTGATTGTTACCCCCGAGCGTGAGCTTCAACGCAATGCCGAATGCCTTGACAGACATGACAGAAACGGACCCGACGGTCGAGCAGATGGAGATGTAAATAAGAGGATTCTTCTTTCCATATGTGGGTGCGACTCGGTAGATCATGACGGTTGAGAAGATTGCGACCGCGAGACAGTAAATCAAGAATCCTACCATAATCAGTCCTGCTTTAATCAACATGCAGCTTGCTTGCATACCTGGCTGGAGCGCATAAGCAAGAATCTCATCAATTCGCTCAACCGGTTTATCCGGAGGAGCATGAAGAACAATCACGACCGACCCAAGCAGACACATGGCGCAACCCAGTTTCCCCAATGTACCTAATCTCTCATGTAGGAAATACGACCCGAGGACAGCGCTTAATTCAATTAGCACTTTGATGATTAACCCGAAGCAACAACCTTACCCAATCAAAACACTGAGCGCACCCAGAGGGGTAACGAGAATTGCGGGCGCAAAAGCATACGCAGCAAAATTGGAGACTTCCCCGATGGCCACTATCACCCATGTTAGCTTCTTTTTGCTTGGTTCATCCGAAGATGTCCATACATGTCACGACACCAGCCCACCAAATGGGACTCTTCAAATATGAAAACCCTTCTCCTTCGAAGCCGTGCCGTTCGGAAGCTTGCATCAAGCCCTGTATGTTCCATTAGCTTTGTTGTTCATTGATTTACCTCGTGGTTTTGATCCTCCTCGCTGACGAAACCGGTAAACGAACCTTTTTTGTAATGACGAAACTGGTACCTGAGAAAGAGTCAGTAACAGGGAAAAAGCGGGATCCATCCAGCAAACCACATACCTATAGCCATTGTAGATAGAATGGCTAGAATAAGCCCAACATATCTGCGCACCGAAAGAAACAATGTTAGAGAGCTCTGATGAAAGAAATCCAACCGTAGAAGACAGATCGCATACTTATCCGAAATCATCTTCGAAACCCCCGGAGCCGACTGCTCCTACTAAGCCAAGGCCTCCAATGCTTGTAGGGAGCGAAAGCTCAATGGGATCGGGAAAGCTAATCGAGTAGCTTCTTGCGTTAGGTAAGACGGTGGAAGTAGGAAGGGGTTGGATTGAGAGTAGCCACAAGCATGCGAGAGGCAAAAGCGACAGGCAGGCAGAGGCAGGGGGGGCGAAAAGGGCCCAGAAACATCAAAGGGAGCAGAGGGAGCAGAAAATGAGCCAGCCCACAGTCTGCAAAAAAAGGTCGAGAACTCGGCCTGGTTGGTTTCAAGAAAGCTAGCTGTACCTGAGAGAATAACAGTCGGGACCAGGATTGGTGCCTGGTTCTAAAGTGGTGGTGGGGTTTTTTCTGCTTCAGCCGACTTTGGACGCGTAAGTTCCAAGCAAAAGAAAAGGAACGAATGACTGGGGCAAAAGAAAGAAAGGAACAGGAATAAACATCCACCGAAGAAGAGATAGAAGAAGGGAGGGAGGAGGAGGGAATAAAAGGAGGGAGGAAGAGTCTTGTTGCTTAAGTAGACAAAGAGTTAGTTTAAAAGGTGAAAGAAGTGAGAAGGTAAAGATGAGGTGGTCATTTTACGGGCATTACTTAAAGAGATCCGATCCCCTTCAAATGTTTCAGACTTGTTGACTCTCCGGCTTCTCCGTCAATCCCGAACTAGGTATACTTGGAATGTATGTACTGTACAGTACAAGAGTACACTGTACAGGTCCATAGTACATTATATCCTACTCAATTCTTCTTAATAAATGCATTCATCTTCTATTTTCTTGGATATTTTCATGTTATCCCTCTCCTGCCCTGTTCACTCTCTGGACCGTGATATGTACTGCCCTGTGGCTATTTGACTAGTGGATCGACAACACTCCACATTAATCTCACATGTGCGTTGGAAGTCTTATTGTAAGACTAATTAGTTCCTTTCGCTACTTGGATCTCTACAGTTGTAACTGTAATGAACTGAAAATATTCACATTATTACAGCAATTCCCTAATCCACAGTTGGCAAGACAGACCTCCATCGACTATGGAATAGCCAAGCATTCTAGTACCTGCCTAGCCTTCATATCCTCCTCGGGTATTTGGCATTAAGCTTCGGTTCCTCCTCTAGGACTGCCGGAAATAGGGAGCTAAGACCATTGCGGCCACGAAATAGATGTATCACCATCCAACAAGCGGAAAAACAGCAAAGAGCAACTTATCATGCCGGGAAAATGCTACTCGACACAAGCAGACGGTATCAGGAAAAAACTAAGCTAAAGCCATGCCACCCGGAATGACGCCGAGAAACTGGAAGTGGTATCGCTTGAAGAACAAAAAGGTATCGAGAGCAACACATACAAACCTGAACTAGCAATCCACATGCGGACTGCCGATACTCAAGACACAACATCCCCCCGCATTCACTTACCTGACTTGAATTCGATTCTATAGGGATCTTGGAAACCGATTGCTGTGCTGTTAAATTATTGTTGGTCAGTAATGTACTTGTCCAGTCAATCCAAGATACAGATTAAGGCGAGAACGAGTTGGAGTAAGGGAAGAGTAAAATCACGATGAGCGCCGACGCTTGGTATAAGGCTTGGACCGCCATCCAGTTCAAACTCTTCCTCGGCTTCACGAGTCCGCTTCGCAGAAACATTCTCGTGGGCATGCGAGTCAGTGAATGACGAGTCTGCATCGCCGGCTTCGAAGGTGTCCGGGGCTCCCAGGTCAGTATACTCTTCATCGTCGAAATTCCAATCGTCGGGATCCTCGGGTACGGTCTGTGAACCATTTTCCTCGTCGCCGACTGCTGCCGAATCGACCTGGTCATCGGCTTCTTCTATGACAGGAGTTGTCCCTTTAACGGGATTGTTCGAATCGTCTGAGACGCCGAGCAGCTCATCGGCCGGTCCCGCACCATGTCGAGGTTTACCCTCCGAAACATCTTGCAAAGCGCTGTCCTGTTTTATATCTGAGGTGTCATACGAAGGCCCGTCCTCATCTTCGAATTCTTCCACGTAAAGCTCTCCATCTTCAAGGGTACCATCCGGTTGATCCTCACCGGACTCGTTCTCTTCGTGGTAATTAGATGATGGACCTTCGTGGGGATTTTCAAGGTTCCCTTCACCCTCATACGGTTCAGTGGTATGGCTATTTTCCAATTGTTCGGGAGCATTTACATCGGGTTCTGCTCCATAATCCTCATAGTAATCGTCGGTGTCACGATATTCACCATGAACTTTGTCATAGTTTGCATCGTAGTCACCATGAAGTGAACCATGAGATGCTTCTTCAACGTAATATTCACCCTGAGCACTTGTCCCTTGAGCCTCATCATATTCCCCATCGTGTTCACCATGAGCCGTGTCTTCAGGGCCATGATATTCACTGTCAACAGTTGGGTGTTGAGTTCCATCATGTCCTTCATGGACAACAGGTGAAACTTGGTCATTGGCAGAAACATTACCAGACTCTTCAGCCTCCTGCTCATCTTCTAAATTGGTCTGAGCGATAGTGGCCGTGGATTCAGTTCTAGGTGCTTCGGAGTCATATGCTCCTTCATTAGGGAAATCGTCGCCAACTTCCGGCTTGCTAGTTTCTTGGGCATCATCTTGGGGTTCAGGGTTTTCGAAGCTGTCATCTTCAACTTCACCTGTTTCCGCAGAAGTGGCGTGTTCACTGTTGCCACCTGCTAACTTGTCATCACCCTTGAGTTGCTCCCCTTCTTCTGGCTTCTCGTCCATGCCCTGTGCTTGAACGCTCGGCTCTGTTTCTTTCAAGGGCTTCTGGGACTCATCGTAGTGACGACTATCTTCACGAGCCGAGGCGTCCTGTGGCGGTGCTACATCTAGTTCCTGGTTGTATTCACCATTTTCAACCTCTACAGGAGCCGCTGTCTCTTCGTAGTCGTCCCAAGGTTGAATCTCGGACAGCCCTTTGCCTTCGTTTGCGGCGGTAATGAGCTCAGATAGTTGGGCAGGGAAGGTAAGCTTTGTGTTCAGAGTAAGGTATAAAGGCTCCGGCTCATTGATGTCCTCATTATGGCAAAGGTGAAGATAAATGTCAACAATTTCAGATAATGTAACCTTAGAAGTATGTGGAGAATCCTAAAAGAACAGTCAGTATTTTCATTTCGCTAGAAGGAATGTGGAAGGACAAACCTCTGTTAGTTGAATATCGAGCGATTCGATATCCATGATCAGAATTTCATTCTCCCCTATACTTTCCCGGAGAACTTCATGGCAGGAGCTAAAGAGCTTTCCAAAATCTTGATATGCAAGACTTTCGTCTTCCAAGAAGAACATTTCTGAAGAGTCGCCTTCTCTAGGGGGGAAGAGCGAGATTTCATTATCCTGGTAGTAAACTTTGACAGGGTGTAGGGCGCCACTTTCGTCGGCAGTGATTGGTTCCTGGTCATTCGGCTCATATACCTTTTGCTTCTCAGTCCTAGAGACTTCGTGATCCTTAGGGTTTTCAACCGGTGGTTGAACTTTGTCGACGGCATCGCCCTCTGTTTCAGGCTGCGACAAATCTCCACGATCTACTTCGTCGCCATCTGGATGCACTCGTGCGTCTGGCCGTTCTGCATTGTTAGCATTTCGTGAACCCTCCTCCGCATGGACTGATCCAGTTTGGTCAACATGGGTTTCTTGGGGAGGGACCTCCGGGATATGGTCATCTTGTTCAGAGTCATGTGGAGGCTCTTGCGCAGGCTCATCCCAAGTCTGGGCATTGGTATCTATGGCAGTTTCATCAGGGCTCTCCTCAACATGTTTTGCTGGTTGAACCTGTTCCCCTAATCCCTGGTTATTGGTATGATCAAGAGATACAGGACGAACATCCTGAGCTTCATTATTTGGGGCAGGAATATCAATATCTTCGTCAAAATTGTCGTCGGCCATTTCTTCCTCGTACATTTCATCTCCGTATTGAAGATCGATATTGTCGGGGTATTGGTCATCCGCATCGACCATGGCTCCTTCGGCAACGTCGTCGGTCATATCGGTGTCATTTGCTCCATATTGATAGTAGTCCATGTTGTTTGAGGTGGGAGGGTAATCATCTACTACGGTCATATCCTTATCAGGGTTTGATATTTGGTCTTCCATGACATCGAGGTCAATCTCAAAATCATCGACGTGGCCTTGGTAAGGAGAAGCCATCTCCATCGTGTCATCGACGGGAACTTCCATGGTGGCAAATGGTATCGAGGAAGCGGTTGTTGTCATGGCATAAGGTGAGTGTCAATTGATAGAGGTGAATGGAGGGACGCGTGAAGATTCGAAGGTGGCGTGTCGGTTGCCTGATTGGGCAAGGGGGAGTTACCAGTGAATAGGGACTGGTGTCCAAACAAGGGGGTTGAAGGGATAAAAGAAAGGGAAAATAGTTACAAGAAAGGTTCAGGCGCAAAAGAGGTAAAAAGGGCTGAAAGAGAATAAGAGGTAAGAGGGAAGATGAAAAGACGGAAAGAAGAAGTCAGAGAGTTGGAAGTTGAGAGAAAGGGAAGAAGGATTGGTGTGATTTGGTAAGCGAGGGCAGGTAGTGCCAAGCACGGGCCAAAACAGGTGACTTCTGGCCAACTCCGACTTTGTAGGAGTCGTGAAACTCCCTTCTCTCCCGTTCAACTTTCCTCCCTCTTGAAAATACTCCTCCCTTTTCACTTCTACGTATATTTAAGGGACCACTCTCTTTTCATACTCAGTGGTCATGGTAATGCCCAAATATCTTTGTTGACCCCTCAATTTCCCGCTGACAATCACGCACAACAGGTCGTCCTCGCCGCTTCGATATGCACCCGCGGGGGCAAGGCTGTCCTTTCACGTCAATTCCGCGAAATTGCTCGTTCTAGAATTGAAGCTCTACTTGCCTCATTCCCCAAACTCGCCGATTCGGGTACGCAGCATACCACTGTTGAACAGGATAATGTGCGATTCGTATACCAACCGCTAGATGAGCTGTATATCGTCCTCATCACGAACCGCCAATCCAACATTCTACAAGATATCGATAGTCTTCACCTTTTCGCCCAAGTGACCACTAGCATTTGCAAGAGTTTGGACGAACGGGAGATCTTGCGCAATGCCTTTGAGCTGCTCAGTGCCTTTGACGAATTGGTGACCGTAGGGTATAGGGAGAACCTGTCCCTCTCTCAAATCAAGACCTTCTTGGAAATGGAGAGCCATGAGGAGAGAATACAGGAGATAATTGAGAGGGTATGTCCATCCGTCCCTTTCATTGGTATTAGCTGACAGCTGGGACAGAATAAAGAGCTCGAGGCCAGCGAAGAACGGAAAAGGAAGGCAAAACAACTCGAGATGCAGCGAAAGGAGGCTGCTCGCACGGGCCGTGCCATGGCTCCGAGGGCGCCATCCTATCCTGTCTATACACCTCCATCGCGTCCCTCCGTACCGGATACCTATGATACGTACGAGGCTGAGAAGAAAAAGTCATTCGCCAAGTATGGGCTTATGCACCTATTTTATTGTTGGCTGTACTAATATACCCGTTCGCAGGGCCCTGCCTACTCGTGGGAAAGGAATGCAACTTGGCAAAAAGTCTAAGACGACCGACATCTACGAGAAAGTTCGTGGCGATCTGGGACCTGAGGCTGAAGAAGCGAGCCCCTTGGTAACCCCCCAAACTTCAACTCCAGTGGCCGACAGGACACCTTCTACCCGCGCCTCTTTGTCCGCAGACCGGGAGCCTATTCATGTCACCATTGCAGAGACCATCTCTGCTGCATTGACCCGAGAAGGCGCATTGAAGTCCTTTGAAGTTAAGGGCGACCTGCAACTGCGAATCTTTGAACCCTCTTTCACCAAACTCAAGCTTGCTCTTGTTGCCAATCCCACACATGGCGCACAGTTCCGTACCCACCCGAATGTCGACAAGGCCGTCTTTACGAACTCCTCCGCTATTCAACTGAAGGATACATCCAAGCGTTTCCCCGCCAACAACTCCATTGGCGTTCTCCGCTGGCGTGTTGCAGGATCAGATAATGCCGACATCCTTCCTATTACATTCACTGTGTGGCTGAACAGAGGTGCCGACTCAACTACTGTGACCGTTGAGTACGAACTTACTGGATCTGACCCACTGCGCGACGTTGTCGTAACCATCCCATATGGAGCAACAGAGCCTGTTGTGTCTAGCTTCGATGCTGTCTACGAAGTCTCCGGAGATAGCTTCGACTGGAACATTGGGTCAGTGGATGAAAGCAACGCATCCGGTAGCTTTGAATTTGAATCCGCCGGTGACAGCGACGAGAACGAGTTCTTCCCTATGAATGTACGCTTCTCGAAGGCTACGCCCTTCGTTGACGTTGACGTCACGGATGTTTCGCTGCTCGAAGAAGGTGAAAGCACTGGATTCTCGAAGGACGTGAAGTGCATGGCAGAGGGTTATCTTATTGAGTGATTTAATGTCGAGTGTATAGAGTATTAATGATGTTCGGATTTTTTCTGCTTCATTCCCCGGGTCATTGTTCGTGTCCATTTTAAGATCCATTTTTTTCGCGAAGCTTTGTTTTCTCCAATACAGACCAGTCAGTGTGGAACTAGATACAGGAATTGAGATCGCCTTCAGGGCTTCTATTCACACCAGCAACTAGCAAGGCAGTCAGAATCTAACTGCAAACTGGCATCTATATTAGCTCCAACTAACTCTTTCTACAGAGGAAACCTACCACCAAAGCATTATCATGGCAACGTAATGAGCGACGTCAGAATTATGATTATCAGCGATGAGGAATTCTAGACAGGGCAACTAGCGACTGAAACACGGTAAGGACGATTGGTTTGTGGTTGATACAGTTTTGTATCTCGTTCGCTTCCATGGTTTTCAAACCTTTCTGAAAGACGAGCACCATTTCAATTCCATCACTGCTTCTAAGCTTACAATACATGGACCTAAGAAACTGTAGGTCTAGCCTACCATGTTCCTTGCTGCTGCGCCACCAAGTGTATCCCAACGTCATTTCAAAGCTGGTGGAGGCAACATATTACAGCAATTCAGAATGATTCGCAGGCTTAGGTCAACGATGTCGATGTTGATTTTGAAGGTCATCGACACATCCAGAAGCTGAAATATATGGGACTGTCGACATTTGATGCTTTGTTGCATAGTCCCTATTAGGTTTCAAAGTGTTTACCGCACATCCCCATTCGGCGACGAACCAACTTGATGGCGAAAGCATAATATCTGGTGGGACCTGTCAAGAGTTTATACAAGCTCTAGCTAGCGTTTCTCCTCCCCACTATGCAACCTCCAGAGGGAATCCACATGGCATACGCCTCTATGCGAAGATATGCGAACGAACACAAAGAGGTTGGTATCCAATGGCGCAGAGATGGATGGCAAATTCAGTGATCAATCGCAGCTCGTCTCTCCGCGGTGATATCAGCATTTGAAGTCACCTCAGCTAATCTCAAGGAGGCAATATTGCAGCGCAATGCCCTTAATGCTTGCCACTTATGTATGTGTCCCAAACATATAGGCTAAGAACTCAGTCTGCCTTCATATTCCTTGTTCTGTCTGCTGCCTATCTGATTGGATTGACCGTATTAGTGCTAAACAAGGTCATGGAGCAACAATTTAGGTACATCCAGATGCTAGTCAAAAGTCTCCGGGGTACACTCCACCGCGCACTTTAATTCCGGCCTGGTGGATGCTCATCTAGGCGATGATTTGCTGGCTAGCTTCTCTGCTAGGCTGGATATGAGTTAGTTTATTGTCATCTCTTTATAGATGTGACGACCCTCATTTGATTTATCCCCAGATCTTCTTTTGATCTATTCTATTTCTGGCATATCATCTTTTCCCGGAAGTCGCATTGCAGCATATCTCTCTTATTTACAGAAGTAGAGAGGATTATATACGATATATGTTAGATATCTCTGACATAATGCTTCCAGCGCAAACCCTATCTGGCCCGAGTTAATTCGAGGTAAACAACATCATCAAGACAGAAGAACTGGTAGATTGATAACTAATGCGATTCCAGAAATATATACAAATACACGATCATTCCGTGAAATCCAAAATGGCCAGTCTACCATTCCAAACATGGACCGAGCAGCCTACTCTGTTCAAGCTTCCTTGCGCTGAAACAGAGCATTGCACCCAAGTGCCCAATGTGGTAAGTTAGGTCCTTTTGTTTCACTGCTTCTGGGAACCAACTCGATCCATTTGAAGGATACTACGATTCCACACGTCATGCCGACAAATGACCCAGATCGGCTGAATGCAAAGAAAATGGCCATTCCAAGGCTGACTGAAGGGGCGGAATCTGCTTTCACTTCTCCTGGTAGATTCCATCGTCGACATGTCCGCCGTGCATGTGAATCATGTCGGCAGAGAAAGACTAAATGTACTGGGGATAAGTCAGGTTGCCGAAATTGCCGTGAGGCTGGGATTATATGTTGCTATACTGATGGGAAAAGGGAGAAGTCGAAAAGGTAAGTGGTCGGGTTCCTTACATGGATTATCTATAACGTTTGCCGTAGGCAATTAGCTAGCTTATCCGCCAAAGTCCAGGCGTATGAAGATGTTATCAAAAAGCTGAGCAACAGATTTGGTGTTTCTGACGAACAACTAATGAGCATTGCTTTGACGGTGGTAAGAGAAGTCGTCTCTCCTGGCTAACTGCCTAACAAAACACAGGAAGCACCTCCTGATCTAACTCTACAACACGATGGCGGCGGCATTTCAACTGTCGATCGAAGATTATCATGGAACGCTGGGTCCGAACCACCTCCTTCGAGATCATCATCCATAGGCCCTTTCGAGATAGTCGATCACACGAAAGAAGACTTTAACAGAGACGAAACAGCTCGCGCAACAGGGTTCATCGGCAAGAGCTCTGAAATCACTTGGTTGCAGAAGCTGAGTCGAGAAGTCAATAATGAATGCGATTTATGGACTTCAAATCCAGACATGGAGGCATCGGGCCTTCCCTCTCCATCTATGACTCCTCGAACTGATGCTAAAAGTGACCCTTGGGTGGCTTCGTCAAATTACTACCTTGATGACTTGGATATGGCCGCGTCAGTTCAGGCCGATATATACGAAGTTCCGACGCGTGAGATTGCGACTAAACTCTTCAATGCCTATCTTACTTCGGTACACCCATCTTATCCGATTATTGGGATTTCGACGTTTGTTTCGCAGTTTCAGGTGTTCTTTAATCAGCCATCGTTGAAACCTGGCAATAAGTGGCTGGCTATATTGAATCTGATATTTGCTATTGGAGCGAAATACGCGCATCTTACTGATGCAGAATGGAAGGGAAATGAAGATGATCACCATACATACTTTTCCAGGGCGAAAGCCCTAAGTCTGGACGACCAGCTACTTCACCATCCGGACCTGCAGCAACTACAAGTTGAGGGTTTGGCTTCATTTTATCTGCTAGCGTCCGGTCATATCAATCGGTATGTCTTTGCTTAAACATGCTCTGCGTCTACTTACATTACGCAGCTCGTGGAAGTTAGCCGGAAGCGCCGTCCGCGGAGCATTGACTCTCGGTCTGCATCTACGGAACGTAGGAATCTGCACATCTGATACTTCGAAGGAAATCAGATACCGCGTTTGGTGGTCACTATATACAATTGAGCACCTTCTCAGCGTGATGACTGGCCGACCTTCGTGCATTATTGACAGTGCCTGTACCACGCCACTCCCAGTTCCCTTTGATGAGAGCGATTTTCAAAAGGAAGAGGTTGCTCGCTTGATCAGTAGTGGATCGAGAGGGAACGCCAGTCAATTGGAGAGAATGGCTGTCTGCTCTAACACGCCGAGCTTGAATTCCTCGATGGATTCAGATTCAACTGAAACAGCAACGGCACCAAAGGAACCGGATATTAACAGAGCTGATTATCTGAAAACTCTACCTCCATGCATGTCTATGTACTGTCTCCAGCTGACGACATTGACTTCCATTGCCAAACGAACAACTGTCAAACTATACGGGCCAGAGGCCATTCAGTCACCTTGGGCTAGCACAGAATTCACTATTCAAAGTCTCATGCTCGAACTTGACTCTTGGTTTATGAATTTACCTGGTGCGTACGACTTCACTTCGACACATACATCCCAATGTCCCATGAACCAGAGAGTTGGTCTCGCCCTGCTATTCTACAGCACGAAAATTGGAATCACAAGACCTTGTCTCTGCCGTCTGGACAGTGTCCATTCTCAGGGCGACAACAGAGCATACGATTTCTGCGCGAAGACTGCAGGCGAATGCGTCGAATCTGCTTGTCATATGCTCACTCTCTTCCCGGATGCACCTGACGCGACTCTACTCTACAAAGTTTCCCCTTGGTGGTGCATCCTCCACTACCTGATGCAAGCGACAACCGTCCTCCTGCTAGAGCTCGCCTTTAAGGCTCAACACGTGCCAGAGAAGAAATCTACCGTCTCTAAAGCAGCGAAGAAGGCGGTAGGATGGTTATCGACTATGTCGAAGTCAAGCCTCGCCTCGGAACGAGCTTGGAAACTTTGTGATGGGTTCCTCCGTCATCTTGCACCAAAGGTTGACGCTGAACCCACCACTCTCCCCTCCACTACTACAACCACTACAGCCACAGCTAGCACCTCTTCTTCTTCCACCACCACCCAATCGATTCCAGAAACCCCAAATACAGCCAGCCTCAACGCATCCATTATCACGGCGGCAGCAGACACCCTCGCTGCAGCGGCTGGCCTTGACCCCATCGACTGCCCTTGTCCCCCCATGGACGACCGTTCGACCACCCCTACGCCTCTTGGCTCTTCTGCCCCAGTGCCGTCATATGCCCTCGAGCCGTCTGAGATCCTGGAACTCATGAAACCGGAAAAATCTCTCGCTTTGCGAAGTTATGATGATTATCTGCCATATGATCCGGCTACAGGGCAGATTACTGGAAGCTTCTTCCCAAGCGCCAATGGGTTTGAGATGGATTTTGGGGGATATTATTGGGGGGATCCAATTTGTTAATTTATTTGTTTAAAAGGTGTTCTGTTCTAGATCTGCTTCGTGTCTTTTAAGTTCTTCCCGGGCTGATTCTATTCCGTCTCTTTCCACGTTCTGCTATTTCTTGCACATTCTCGCACTGTCACGCATATATTCAGAGGGATCTATAGACATAGATACTAGACATAGATAGATAGACAAGGGAGAATTTGACTTAGGCAAAATCAAAAGCCATTTAACAGATATTAAATCAAGGTATTATATGAGACCCTTGTATTTGTTGTTAAACACCTATGGACCTAGCCAGCAATGCACACATGTACAGAATACCCAAAGAAGTCCACAACATGCACGTGTATGACCGCTAACCGGGCACAATCAAGGTCAAATAATAGTCCTGACCAACTCCAAACCAAAAGAGATCAAACCAAGTCAATCCAAACCAGAACTCCTGAACCATGAACAGCCCCCGGATCAAAAACATGGTTGATGCAAAGTAAATACATGGCCTAGACTGGTCTATCTGATCCATCATCATGTAGCAAGCGGCAAGCTGTATGACGGACAGCACGCGTAATTGGGGCAAAATGAGATATGGAACACAGTCTCGAGATACCCAAAAGACTGGTTAGAGCAAAGAGGAAAGTCAATGGCAAGCCAATTAGACTAAACTTCCCAGTTTCGCGCCCTTGCTGTAAACAATAACCTAGCCTCGTCTTGTGAAGCCAGTGCTCTAGTATATGCAGTGTCAGCGTAGCGCATTATGTCCACGGTAGGTGGGCGAATCCTAACGATTTGAACGCGAGGGAGACGGTGGTTTGTCCAGAAGGTTGAAGAAAGAGGTGCTTTATTCTGAGCGTCTAAACCTAGCAGGCCATTGCTGTCTGCGATGTATTTCTCAATGGTATCCAAGGCAGGGATAAGTCGGCGTCGAACACCGCAGCCCATGTGGTCCGAGTCGATCTGGTAGTCTGGGTACTGTTTTAGAGATGCTATGATTGAGGTTATATCGTCTGGGGGACCGGAGTGTGGTCGTTCTGTTGCATTGGCAGTGTCGTAGTCGGTTTCAGTTTCAAGAGTGAAGTCTGGGTCGATCAGGTTTGAGCCTAGGAAGACTGTTTTTGTGCGTAGAGTGAAAAAGCGTGTCATTTGGCCAAGGTGGAATACGTCGCAGGCACTAGAGTTTCCAGTGCCCCAGCGGCATTGGAGTTTACGGGGTCCGGTATATGCTATTATAGATGATTGAGTTGAAGACGGGCCTGGTTCTTCAAGGGCCCCGTACACACGGAGAAAACATGACTGGAGGTCTGCAATTGTGTTCAATACGCATTGGCGCCTGTAGTACAATTCTTCTACGCTCTGTTAGCAATGTGTAGAAGCGATTAAAGAATGGCCTCAGCACTAACCCTCTAAGCCTCCCGAAAAATATTGCCATCGGAAAGCAGCATCTGAAGTGGGAGGGCTGATACCGTTCATCCAGAGCTTTGATCCGGCTATGATTAAAGTATGTGTCATGACTTGAAAGACGGGATGTACGTCTAGGAACTCCGCGATAAAAATCATCAGCCGAATACGCTCTTCTCGCAGTTTCAGCAATGCGGAATGGAATCTATTCAAAACAACTCGGCTCTTCCCAAAAGCATATCCAGTCCTCTTTAGCATATCACGGACAGCAAACTGGGAGTTGAAGTAATCTGCTACTTCCACTAGCCTACCAACGATTGACAAGGGCTTGAATTTGAGTTCAACCTCAAACTCTCCCTTTTCTTCATCCGTCAGTGAGTTGAAGCAGAGGATTCTAAGCAATAGCTCGATGGCATCTATTCCAAATTTCCTCGAAAATTCATCCACAGGCAGGTTAACCCTTGGCAGCAGGCTCCGAGTCTCATCAGATAAAACAGTTCCTCGATCATCTGTTCGTAGAGAATCAAGGCACATCTTTTGTTCCATAAGATTCCTACCCTCGGAGAATTTGTTTCGGTCCAGGAGTGCCCGAAAGTAAGGGCTATTCAAGATCAGATCCTCACTGGAGACTTTCCATTGGCAGAAGACAGGGTTCTTATGATCATTATAGTCAACGAGAACATCTCCGTTTCTAGAGATCACCTTCGTCAAGTTAATCGACGATGATCCTGCTGAGCCAGGCTCTGTTGGGTGGAGTTCGGAAGATTCCACATGGCCAGGAGTATGTGGTCTTGTATTATCCAGGCCCTGACTTGAAAACTGTTGAGCTCTTGATGGAGGAAGCGGAGGATACTCCAAATCCATCACGGACAGTTATGTATTGAGACGCCTTGTAGAAAGAGAGAGTGTCATTATTTTAGACGATTTGAATCATAAACCTTGAATGTATAAAATACAGTAGAGGATAAGTTATAACTAGGAGAAGAGCTCGAGAAAAGAGGCGAATTGAAGCAAACAAACGCGATGCGGAATTTGGTCGAAATTTCGGTGCACGTGCCACTCGAAGGGTTTGTATACAAAAACTAACCACCACTTCTACTTCTCTCTTTCAACTGTTCTGACATCTTCTTATACTAGGATACTCCTTCCATTAAACTGGGGTTCTTTTATATTATTGAATTGTCAGTCTTTATATACTTGACAAAACTTCGATAGGTCAAACAATATTCTTCAACACAGTTATATATTTCTCCAATAACCCTTAGCAAGTGGATGAATGCTATTGAAGGCATTGAACGTCAGTCTCAAGCTACACGAGAGGCAGTTGATCTGATATACTCAAGTTAACACAGAACCTGTCTATTTCATTATTATATAATTTCCCTGAAGTCCACCATAAGGTCTTTGCCTGCCATTCTATGCCCAATACTAAGGACTGGGGTACCTCTGGAATGGGAAAGAAAAGTTGGACTTGAAAGAACTTCATGAATTAAATACTAGATAGGTTATATCCCAGCAACAATTTGAGTTCCAGATATATGCTATTATTATTATTATGAAGTTTGAGCGTTATCCACAACAAGGCGACGTTCGATTGCTTTCATGGGAATCAACTCCTTTTGATTCCTCTCTTCGCTCAACAGCTGTTGATACTTGATTTGAATCGTCCAGTGGCTCAACAGCCATTGATGGTCCTTCTGATCCTCCTCGTGCTTCATCAGGTGACGTTTGATCCGTTTCTTCTTGAGACCCTGAAGCACTTGACGTTGCAGTGGGTTTCCGTCGTACCCTCGTTAAATCTCGATTTGACTCTCTCCGTGGATCAACAGTAGTTGATACTTCGTTCGACTCCGCTGGCAACTCAAAGATCTCCGGCTCGCGAGATTCAGCATGCAACTCGGCTGGCAGTCTCGACTCAGAATGTACCTCTGACGGTGGCTGATTCTCCGCCCCAGCGTTCAATTCAGCTAGTCGAGGCTGGGACTGTACCCACGATTGTGACCGATTCTCCACCATAGCAGGAAGCTCTCGACTCCCACTCACCATATCCAAAGAGCGCTGATTCTTAGGCGGATGGAAGATATCCAAAGCCAGAACACGCAACAAGGGCTCTACCTCTGGAGGTGGTGTAATCTCCCCACTAAGCAACTCCTTCGCGGTAACATTCCGGTGATACATTTTCATATTCGCATGAGAGCTTTCCACCACTAAGCCGCCCTCGACGCTAACGCCTGCATACAGGCCCTTTGTCTTCGAATATGCAAAAATAGCGGCCGCACCCTTCAAACTGGCACCACCCTGAACTTCAAAAGTGCGCCCGACGGGGCCCATGGCGAGGGAAACATTCATCCCAAGCATGAGACTTCCCTTCTGCAAAAAGGTCTGTACTGCATATTTATCGTTCAGGATAAAGACAAAATCAGTTAGCTCTATTCCAATTAATCCTCCAAACCCGCCACCAGCTAATGTGATAGCTAATGGAGGAGACCAGCTTCCGTCATTTAATCGGACAACTATTACACCTGTTCCGATGCGGCCGGAACCAAGGAAGCCGGCTCTGAAGACAGTGAATATAAGGAATCCCTATCCATTTTTTAGTCCTTGCAGTTGGGACACGGATAAAAGAAAAATTTCCCCTACTTTTGCATTTTCTAGAACATCAGAGGGGATCGATGCTGCTGGTCTCCCTGTAAGCGATGGGTTGATGAACTCTTCTAGGATTCTTGCAGCTTTCTTGCTCTCGCCTGTTTTCCTATCAGCCAATTATTGCATCCAGGTCTTGGAAGCCTTATACGTACTGCGCAATGAAGCGCGAAATGGACTATGGAGATGTTTGGGCATATTGAAGATATCGCAAATCGCACACCATATAGTGTGGAGAGATTATGAGCCAAGAAACTTCGTTATTAGGGGGATTTTAATTCAGAATTATCCGAGTGAGAAGGACCGTCCTAGACATGGGGATGATCGTCCGTTGTCCTCGGGGGCTGACAATATGGTAATTAGTAGTATTGTCAGATGTATAGAAAGCATACAGCAATAGGTACAACAATTTTATTTTAATTTCCTCACCTTCAGCAATTTTCTCAGAAGTAAATCAATAATCTTGTCAGCCTAAGGAGAAGTGGTAAGTTAAAGAGAGCAAGGCTTATCAATTCAGGGGCAGTGCTGTTTGGCCCTAATGCGCTAGGCTGAACAAGTTCCACCACTAAAATGCCTGCAAATCATTCCTTCATTTTCCTTTCATATTCTCCCGGACTTGAGTGATCGGGCCAAATTTTACAATTTGAAATCTATTAGTTCTCTCAAAACAATGCTGTGTTTACTAAATAACAGTATATTTGCATACGCCAGCGAAATGAAGTCAAAGGCCTCCATCGACCATGGCATCAGGACAGATTACTATTATCAAACAAGACAAAAGATCTATAAAGACAGCCGGAATGTTAATCACTCCTCTCACAGTTTAACGACAAACCTCGTTCTCAAGAACTCTCCATACCGATAAAACAACCAAGGCACCGGCGTGAACGCCAGGCAAATAAACCCCAACAAGCTATTCCCCCAACCCAACCCCAGCCGTCCATACAGGGGCGGCGCAGCAAGAGCCAAAAAAGTCCCAAATAGATTCCGAACGACCAGATTCGCTGCGATCGCCGAAGCAGCAGCTTGCGGACCAAACGCATCAACTAGGTAGATCTGCACGGGCATCACGATCAAGAAATTTCCGAATCCGATTATCAGCGTTCCGAGGATGGGAACGATCCAGTGGACATGGTAGTATGCAGTCCAGCCGTAGATGAAGCATCCAATTGGGATGATAGGGCCAAACCATTTCATTAGAATAAGGCGAAGCTCAGGTCTCGCAACTGTGCCACCTTTCTTTTGCCCGAGTAGCTTGTCGCTCAATACAGCGAAGATACCAAGCGCGAACATCATCCCCAGTCCGAGGCCAAGGTATGCGAGGCCTGCTGTGCCCGGATTGAAGCCATACTGCTCTCCGAATACGGAAGGGATGGTGGCGAAAAGGAGGTACATAAGGCCGTAGACTAGAGCTGCGTAGAGGGAGAGGAGTAGGACGACCGGCGAGAAAATTAGCATCTTTGCTGGCCGGATAATTGCGCGGACGAGCATCTCGCGAGGAGATCGCTTTAAGTCCATTTTGGAGGTTAGGTTGGGATTTCCGGTTTCTTTCTGAAGGCGTTTGATCTTTCGTTCTAGGAGTATTGTGGCGTTGGTTTCGCGCATTACTATTGAGGATCCAATTATATATAAACCACACTGTGCGTCGAGGTTCGTTAGTTAGAAATTCTACAAAGTAGCCTGGAGGATTACCAGAATTAAAATTATCCAAAACGTCCAGCGCCAGCCGATGTTCTCAGATACGAAGCCTCCGATCACTGGTCCAATCACCTACCTTCTCCATCAGTATGGCGAACTCTCGGAAATAATGAACATAACATAAATACCGGTCCAAGGAGTGGCCCAGTAGAGAAAAGTGCCATGGCCTTCCCTCGCTCGTCCTGTGAAGTGACATCGGCCACCGTGCCACCTCCAACACTCGTGGGCCCTGAAGCTGCACACCCGCAGATAAATCGAAAGACAATGAACATCGCAGTATTTTTACTCAGCGCACAGCCTAAAGTAAATGCAAAATAGACGAGGCTGGAGCAATGGTAGATCCAAAGTCGACCATACAATTCGGAAAGCGGCGCAATAACAAGAGGTCCTAAAGCGAAGCCAAGCAAATAGATGGTTACTGTAAATGTAGCAACGGTAGAGTTTGTGATATTGAATTCTGATGCCAGTTGTTGGGACCCTGGGGCGAACATGCTCGCTGCTAGGTTACTGGTGAATTTGTCAGTGAGTGCTATGACAGAGACCTGAGAGGGAGGGCTGACGCGTAGAGGGTAAAAACACTAGCAAGAACAACATGTAAATTCCGCAAGAACTTGGACCAGTTGCGTGGATGTGCTGGATCATCGTCACCATCCCAGTCAACAATATTGGGATCTTGAAATGACTGCGAGTCATGGCTTTTTCCTTCTGAATCTAGGGTTGCCTCTAGCTTCACAGATTGTTCCTGAGATATGGCCATGGCAAGGCAATTGCAAAACGAGCGAAATATCAATGGGGCTGAAGAATGTCAAGTGTTTCCTGTTCGATAATCGGATATTCGAAGGAGAGCAAGGGTCTCGAGGTCATATTTAAATACCATGGAGCTGACAGGCAAAATATTTTTATTGATCAACAGGATCATCCCCAGCAGGTAATTGAGTGTCATATTGGAAGAAATCACCGACCGTCCGAATACTTTGTATAGGTGAATGTTGTTGTTGACAGTTGGAAGAATGACGGAGGATCGGGGCGGAGGATCGGAGGGTGAAGATGATTTAAAACTAATTGACGCAACATCGGCTTCTTGAACGCGTCATCTCTCCTTTATTTTATCTCTCCTATACTATTTTTGGACAGCTCCTTATACCGAAAACTAATTGAAATTCAGTAGAGAGACAACAGAGTCATGTCTGACCAGGCGACGGTGATGCATGGCTATAATACACCCGTCGATACATCGAAGACCAGACCACGCCCACCTCCTAGTAGGCGTCGAGATAAACCACAGCTATCATGTAATCTTTGCAAAAAGAGAAAGTATTTGCCTCTATGTTTGAGCTATTTATGAACGGCTAGCACCTTTATGGTCTTCATCAAGCGCTGACCTATTCTAATCCAGGCTAAAATGCAACCGACAGCATCCCTGCAGCACTTGCTCAAGTCGTGGTTTGGGTACATCTTGCACTTATGCAGCGACAACGTCGCAACCATCTAATGCTGGCCAGAATCTCCAACAGAGACCCTCGCCCAGTGTGCAAGACCGGATCCAACATCTGGAGAGTCTTGTTGTCAGCCTCATGCAAAAGTCTGTCCCAGGAGAGGCCGTCCAAGAACATCCACCGAGGAAAACAAGTTCCGTACTTGCATTTGAGAGTCCTGGTAGAGACGCTCCGAGAGAAAACACAGCTGGTGATACTGCGTCCCCATCCGAATACGGTAGCATGAAATTCAGCAATTCGGGGTCAAGCTATGTGGGAAGTTCCCACTGGGCAGCTGTCCTCGGCGGAATCGCCGAGTTGAAGGATCTCTTCGAAGAGGAGGAGCCACATATTACTCGTAACACTCACAACCCTCTCTTCAATGATGCGACTGGCCCGCAGCTGCTATACGGTAGTCCTCAGTACGCGAGCAAGGAAGAAATCCTGGCCTCAATCCCTGAGCGACCTGTTGTCGACAGACTACTCTCGAGTTTCTTCAACGGTTTCAAGGTGTATCCAGGTTAGTCTGGCATAATCGGTGTTAAATCCAGCTAACGGCTGTAAGCTATTCTACATAGCGGTCAATTTCTCAAAGAGGTGTAGTAAATCATTCTCGACCAAGAAATATCGCTCATTAACAAGAATTAGTACGAGCATTTCTGGGACAACCAGTCCTCCACACCAACTATGTGGCTCGGCCTTCTGTTCAATATTATGTGCCTTGCAGCTCAATTCCAGAAGTTTAGATTAAACCCGGACATTGACTCCGTAAATGCCCTATTTCCAGAACCAGGCTTACAGTCAATGATTGAGACATTTAGACAAAAAACTGTGCAATGCCTTATCCTGGGAAAATATACAAATGGCGGACCTTACGTGCTGGAAACGCTGCTGCTCTACTTTGCGAGCGAGCACTTCTTCTCCAAGGACGCAGACATGAGTTTATGGATTCTGCTAGGCGTCATTGTCCAGTTCGCTATGCGCATGGGCTATCATCGTGATCCCAAGCATTTCAAAGGGATCTCGCCCCTGGCGGCAGAAATGCGACGGCGCATCTGGGCAACCGTTATCCAGCTTGACCTTGGAGTTTCAACACAGATGGGCCTTCCACGACTAATTAAACAATGGCAGGCTGATACAGAAGAACCGCGTAATCTTCTGGACAGCGATTTTGATGAAAACACCAGAGAGCTACCGCCATCAAGACCAGAAACGGAGCTGACAGTTACGCTTTGCTGGATTGTTAAAACACGGATGGTGTCCACACTTGGCTTGATCACCGATTTCACGGCAGATACAAGACCATACAGCTACTCTGAGGTGATGAAAATGGATGCTAGACTCCACAACGCGCATGCGTCTATCCCATCATGTCTCAAGTGGCGCTCAATGGCATATTGTGTCACTGACTCGCCGGATATCATCGTTCAGAAAATGTATATGGAGGTGCTATTCAACAAAGCGAGGATTATTCTCCATCGGAAATACTTCTTCCTTCATTCTGGCACCACCGCCACACATGCTACACAGGCAAACTCCAGTCAATATGCCTACTCCCACGAAGCATGCCTAGATGCAGCAGTCAAGATCCTCAAACACCAACACACCCTCGACCAAGAGGTCCAACCGCTAGGCCAATTATATCAAGACCGATGGAGAGTTTCGTCGATTATCAGCCATGATTTTCTTCTGGCTACTAGTATTCTTTGTGTGTATTTGCAGAGTAGTCGTGGACAAACTCGAGACAGATCTGAGCTGGAGAGGGTAGACGATATCGAAAAGGTTCTTAGGAGGTCATACGATATTTGGGTTCGAACAAGTGGTTCCTCGAGAGAAGCACAAAAGGCAGCTGGCGCTTTACGTGTTGTGCTGAGGAATCTTGATACCGATAATGAAAGCTCAAATCGACACCGTCGTTTTGTAAATGTACCGTCATTACCTGGAAATGGTGGTTTTGTTGATTATCCTCAAGGTGAGGTCCATTCTCTCTCTTCCAAATCTCCTTACTTTTTTGAGTTCCTCTTCTCCTAATTTTCTTATTTCTGTATTTATTTTTTTGATTGCCCGCGAAAGCCCTGGATACAGGTTAACACTATGTCAGACATCTTACCAGCATTCAACCTTGCCGGCGGAGTCTTCGCATCCGCAGTTCCAGAAAACTGGATGTTTCCTATCAACGAACCGTTCGAGGCTTACCTCGACTCGACTAGTCCTGGGTTGCAAATTCCACATGGTAGGAAACTTAATAGTCAGACTGGATATAAACTAACGTAAATATAGACACGGATACTGTAAATTCTCCTCAGTGGCCTTGGAATTTACAGTAATTAGCCGCTGTCTGAGGTAAAGGTCTTGATACCAGTCCCTGGAATATATTTTAATTGAAAGGCGTTGTGGAATTAAGCTTGGATGTATGAATTGTCTGGTTAGGCAACGTGTTGAGGGAAGGTATGGTTCAATGACAAACAATTGCTCAGTTAACAGTAGTCCTGAGTTTCTAGTTTATATACAGGTATAAATAAAGCCATGCAAAGGCTCCAAGTGTCAGCTGGATCATACATCATCAAAATGAGCGCTGACAAGATTTAAAAATACATAGTATCTTCAAATCCTACAAGTGACCACTTAATTCGACTCCAAGCCACTCAAAATTACATCCGCTGCCTTCTCGGCAGCCAAATAGGTCGAAACAGCCGTAAAAGTGCCCGGAATGCGAGGATAAACAGAGGCATCAACAACACGGAGCCCCTGAACACCACGAACCCTAAATTTCGAGTCCAGTACAGCCATGGGATCATCATCCGCACCGATAGGGCAAGTGCAAGATGCATGGTGGCCCCAGGCTGTATCCTTGGCATAGGTGGTGATGTCCTCCTTGGACTTCACGTCCGAGCCAGGGATTGTTTCGCTGATCTTGACATCTTGGCGGGCAAAGGCGTCGCGAGAAAGTTCTACTGATTCATAAATGGCTTGGAGGTCAGCTTCGTAGTCACCGGTGCCGGCGTCAAAGTAGTTGAAGACGATTTTAGGGACGTCGAGAGGGTCAGCGGATTGGAGGGTGACGTGGCCGGCTCTGTTGCGGGGGTGGGCTTTGAGAATGTCCCAGGTAAACCAATCGTGCCTTTCGGTGATGTTGATGCTGTGGCCCGGGAAGAAGCCCCGGAAGTTGATCGGTCCGCCGAAGAGGAAAACGTCGTAGCTGCCGTCCGAGGTCGCGGAGCTTTTGTAGTACATTGCTGCTGCGAGACCAGCAGAAGAATAGATGCCGCGGTTTCCATTTTCCGGGTTTTTCCAGCGCTTGAGACAGGGGTCCGGCTGGCCCCAGAAGCCCCATGTGCAGCCATTTAAGCTGGAAAAGTTCTTCGGGGTATGGCCTTGAACTGCGACTTCATAGTGGTCCTGGAGGTTTGTACCAACACCTGGTAAGTCGGCGACCACGTCAATGCCGAATTTCTTGAGTTCTTCCGCAGGACCAACGCCGCTTAGCTTTAGGATTTGCGGGCTGTTGTAGACACCGCCGGCAACGATGACTTCGCGAGATGCGGTGGCGCTGCCTGGTGTGCCGGACGCCGAGGTTTTGGAGCGTGGGCTAGCTTTGTATAGATATTTCCCGTCAAGGAATTCGACGCCAATGGCACGCGGAGGGTTAGAAGAGTGGTCGAAAATGACTTTTGTGACGTAGGCGTTGGTCCGGACGTCAAGCGGGTACTTCTTGCTGCCGTCGTCGTTGGTGGCATCGCGGACAGCAACGATGAATTCACGAGCTCCATTACGCGCATTGTCATGAGTTGCGATCGGGATCGGGTAGTATGCGTTCTCAGTATCACGCTTCTCAGTGTCCGCATTGGCATCACCAGAAGGGGAGGGGCCGAAGTTCTTCCCGGTTTTGTTCCCAAGGGCAAAGCCTCCGCCACCGAGGAGACTCTTAAACTGAGCGTCTTTCTCCACGATGCTGTTGGGACCTGTCTCGGTGCTAAACCAGCCATTGTAGCCATGTCCCTTTGCCCCAGGGGGAAGGTATCCGTTGTTCTCCATTTTGACGAAATACTTGCGCATGTTCTCTGGAGACCACGAGTCGTCGCCAGTCAAGTCAGCGACATACTCCAAGTCGGATCGGTGCGGGTAAATGGCGATGAGAGCGTTGTGAGCGGTACATCCTCCCAGTGCCTGTGTGCGAGGGTACAAGGTTCCCTTGATTTTGGAGCCTTCGGGTGGATTCAAACCGGTGTATTCTCCACCGTCTGGGGTTTCATATGTTGTCTTGTAATTCCGAGCCTGTCTCTCATCGTCACCATAATTATGGACGAAAAAGTTCCAGGTCATCGCGGGATCTTCGGATGACTTGGCTGAATATGCCGGAACAGTGTAGTTGTCATTGTGGCCTTGGTCATCACCGGCCTCGATGAGCAACGTCTTGTGACCAGCAAGTGCGAGACGGGCGGCCAGAGGGCCACCGCCAGCACCAGACCCGACTATGACATACTCATACCCGGTGAGCCTAACGGCCGTTGTCAGGCCAGCGGAGAGGGCGAGAAAGCTAAAAAGCCGATGAAGAATCATGACCAAGTAAATGCATCAATAGGCTCGTGCAACCAAGCAGTTATCTGGCGGAAGCAATGGCTATTAAATAACACCCGCATGTCGATCGGCCACGAGCTGGAGCGCAACCGAATGGACCTAAGAGTTAGTAGCTGCATCGAATTCTGATAGGAAGGTACGTTCCTATATGATCGACATTCACTAAGCGCGGATTGAACTAAAACTCAGCGGAATCATGGAATAATTTTTCAATCTCGGATAATTAGCTAGGAAGAAGATGGTCCATGGAGCTGCTTTCCAAATTAGAAGTATAATTCGACGTCGAGTTAGCAACTCCTATGGGAGAGTTGTGGCCAGGAAAAAGGCAGATCAGCGCTGCATGGGAGTTGGAAGGAGAGCATGCTGCTCCTAATACTCATCCCGTGTAATTGACATCATTGATCAGTCGTTCTGATGGCTGAATCCAATTGAAGATAGGCTTCTTCCCATGAAGCCAGATATTTCAAGCATTGAGAATGAGTGACATTTTGCAGAAACCCCCGATTACAAGCGTCACAAGCGTCTATGCTAATTAGAAAGTGGGTATGTTTCTGGGCGATTCAGCAGTTGTAAGGACGATCACCGATCGATCATCGCATACAATTTACCACCGTACTGTTCCCTAGGTAGCTGCCCTGTAACAAGCTAGTTGAGTTCAATAACAACGGTCAGTTAAATCCGAGTCGGTACTGCAACCATGTATTGGAGAGGTTCCAATATATCACGAACGGATTCTTCCCACATCGCAAGTTGCGATATTGTAAAATAAGGGGGGCGTGGGATAAGACTTACAGTAGCAATTTAGGCACTGTACTCGGAACCCATCACAGGTCTTGTTGTTATGGCTTGTTGTGGAGTAGTTGGGACTAAGTGCGGTTAGGTGGAACTGGTTTGTTGGAGAATAGCGGAGAGGCAGAGAAGAGCGGGAGAAGGGAAGAAGTGCGGAAATACCATCTATCTTGTTTCTGCTTTGCTTCTTCATATGGGATGGAATCAGTAAGTCAATAAAACAGTCATAAAATGTGGACAAGAGCAGGATAGGAAGGTACCTACTAGGTAGTACTGACATGCTTACCCTTAGTAACAGTAGGTCTCTCCTTCCCTCCAGTAAATAAGGAGTTGATTCGAATTCAGATCAGGAAGGAAGGTACCTATGTAGGTACTTTAGAAAATAATTCCTCAGTCGGCCTTCCCCGTTGGAGCTCCAATTCAACTATGTCTCCTGTGTCTGGCTATGTTTCCGCATCTCTGTGGAGTCCGTCGTGCGGCTGTCATCCCACTCCCACCACGGACGGGGCAGTTTCCCTCCCCGTCGTTCTTCCCCGAGCCGATGGTGGCGTGGTTGGTACTTAGTGACATTGGCAATCGCCCGATCGAAGGTTGGTACATAAGTACAGTATTAGTGTCCACAAAACTCGGTTAAACTGGCTTGCTTGATCGTCTCCGATTCGCCGGTTTAGAATAGGCGAGAACAGAGTAACTGTAGGGACGGGAAACTGAACGTTTGGATGTGTCAATAATTGTCCTCTTCTGAGTCGTCGGCCTGGTTTAGTTGGCGAAATGATATCGATTTGGTATGGAGTACTCACTCAGTGAGTGGATTTTAGCTCTATGTTTATACGTCGTCAACAAGTTGGACAGATCTAGTCAACCATGCGCAGTACTAGACTGGCTAGTATTTGTAAGAACTAGCACGATGCCTTTAGGAATATCATCTTCTAGTGCCTGGAGCAAAAACTCAAAAGGATTAGTGCTTTGCTATTTCAAACCATATAAACCTAATAGCCGTACATGTAAAATATTGTCAAACAGTTTACGAACTTTCCCACTAATAATCACGCTTATAAACAAAATTTCAATATCAAGGGCTATCATGGCAGCGACACCACAGGAACATGCATAATACTAGGTCCACGAGATATCTTTGCCTTCGGGCGTATAGCCTCTCTACCAGTCCTGGCCGCTTCTCGAAGCTTCAATGCGTGTTCAACGATAGTATGCAGTTTTAAAGCAATGGGGTTCATGGTGTTTTCTGCTCCGTTAGGAGTTACGGTTGAACCGGTTAGATCATTGTCGCTTTCTTCCCCGTCGCCGCTCGCGGTATCCTTTCCGAATACTTCTAGTCGCTTGAGACGGTGCGGGATGACGGAGAATATGGCCAGACGGTGCTTTCTTTCATCGCCTGGGTTTGTATATTGTCTTTTCTTTTCATCGGTATGGTTTTGAGAGGATTCGTCGTCTTCTAGTATGTCATCGGTTTGTGAAACGATTTGCCATGGTTCGCTGCATAGGAATCCGACTACGAAATCCGGATTCGCGCGCGCGGCAGCGATACAACTCTGACGATATTCGGCTGTGAAGGAGGTACTGTCAACAGAGGGGAGACAGAGTACGATGCCGCGAGCGAAGAGCGGGGGTGATGGTAGGTTATCGTTGGTGATAGTCTGGTCTAAACTGTCTCTTCGTTCGCTCTTCACGTCTTCCGAGTCGAAGTCGGTGGAATCCTCGGTGTGTTGAGAGATGGTTTGCGTGAGGGAGATAGTCGATGCTTTCCGGGGTGGAAGGCCCAGGCTGTCATTACCGGCAACATACTCAGAGGTGAGAAGCTGATCCTCAGAAGGAGCATTGGCGTCTTCTTCGTACCCAACTTGTCGATTAGTGGTATTTTCAGCTGTTATCACCGTTCTAATAGTCTGGGCAGTGCCTGCAACGGTCTCCCGAGCAGCAGCCTTCAACGCAGGGATTAAAATATCAGCTTCCTGGTTATCAACATCCACCCCCGACGCCCAGGCGGTTGCAAGCCCGGCCCATGACGCTGTCTTGACGACCCCCCTAGTGTACCTTTTGCGTATCAATGATACCAATTCGTTTCGCACTTCCCTCACGTCTGTTCTCTGCTTGCCAAGGAAATCCACGGTAGAATTCAAAATTCGACCACCCTCCCAAATCAAGAATGCATATTTCTTTGCCAACAACGTCAGCTGGCGAGCTGTATCCTCCGACCAGTCGTCAATGATATCGGCGTAGACTTGCAATAGCCCTATATGAGGCCCAATGGCCGAGGCCAGTTGCAGAAGCGCATCGGTGGTCGTGATCAAGGGGGAAGCACAGACGCAGACAGGTTCACCATAGGGGAGTCCTTTCTTGGCGGTTCTCAAGGTGCACAGGTAGGCGGTCAGTTGGTTCACAGAGGATTCCGGGTCTGATGTTGATGTTAGGTCCATCTTGAGGTCGGGGAGGTCGAGGAGGTCGAGGAAAGATGAGGTCTGAATGAAAGGACAGGCAGGAGGGGTGGTGATGGTTTTATTTGATTTTATCAGCCAAAGTTAAACAAAGAAATCTGAAGCTTTCGCGAATGAAGCCAATGGGGGTCGAGACCAAGCGATATCTCCACTTTTCTGACAGCCAACACAGAGCTTTAAGTCGACAGGGATGAAGCTGATGGAGTCCTTCCTGCCGATGGCTGAGTTCTAAACTACTACTGTGGCAAGCTCGAATCATCTCCAGGTCGCGTTACACACAGTACGATTCAGTTACCGGTTGAGTAGGTAGACTATATACTCTGTATGTACGTTTCAAATAGTACAGACAGATGAAACTTAATGGCCACATTTAAGCAGGAACGATATATGATTCATCTTGTTTTCTATCGAGGGATATCAATAGCTCCTGCCTTGATAGGGATGATCGACTGTGCCTGTTTCAGACTAAGTCTAGGGATTTCCATGGTTCCAATCGTGCGGTACTGATCTGGGAGATCACTTCTCGATAATACTGCAATGCGAGCTATCCATTGAGTCTGGTAGTAAAGTTTCAAATAGGCTCCAGTAGCCCATGGCAAGCAACCATGGTATTGGTATTGGATCTTCAAACAGGCTTTGACGGTTCAGTTTTGGATATCCCAGACAGGAAAGTAGGGCTTAGGGCATGTAACTGTCAGGGGTAGACCAAAAGGGTTTAGCGTGCATGTGATCGACGGATCAAACGCGCCGAGAAAGAGAAAAGAGAAGGAGAACTTCCCCAACAGCCGACTTTTGTTTTTCTCTTTTCTCGGTCTCTGTGTACTTATTTCCTACATTCCGGTTTATCGGCGTTGTTTTCCCTGAGTTGCTCGGTCCCGTCTGCTGGTTGTTTCATCGACTTCCGTCCAGGAAATAAATTTCCGGCTCGGAGAGAACCGCCTGCATACCTACTACAAGTCACGCCACTTCCGGCTCGGTCCTTATTACTTCCCAACGGTCGAGCTGATAGTCGCACAGCTGTAATCCAGATAACCGTTTACCCTTATTCGCCCTTTGTCAATATATAATCCTGAGAACCTAGACAACTCCCTAGACGACTCCCAGGGCGTCTTACTGCGCATCATGCCTGGAAAGGTCTTACCCACGTTCACACCCGCCGAGGTCCAATCTCACAATAATGCCAAATCATGTTATGTGACTTTGGGATCCAAGGTGTTCGACATCACATCTTTTATCGATGATCATCCTGGTGGAGGCGATTTGATTCTTGAGTATGCCGGCAAAGATGTGGGAGAAATCATGCGCGATACCATCTCCCATGAACACTCCGAAGCGGCATATGAGATTCTGGAGGACAGCCTGGTAGGCTTTATCGAGCCCGCATCGAAAGCAGATTCCACAGGGACAGATAGTTCTACCAGCCAAGATGGTCGCCCAGTATATAGTAGTACGGGAATGTCTCGGGAGGAAGATCTGACGGTGGAAACGGATTACACCAAAGATTACCAGACCAACAAGTTCTTGGATCTGAACAGGCCTCTTCTGCTCCAGCTTTGGAACAGTGGCTTCAGCAAAGAATTTTATTTGCAGCAGGTCCACCGCCCTCGTCACTATAAAGGAGGGGAATCGGCTCCTCTCTTCGGCAACTTCTTGGAGCCCCTGAGTAAGACTTCCTGGTATGTCGTTCCAATAATCTGGCTCCCCCCAGTCACATATGGCACTTTTCTTGGAATCTCTAGCCTTGGAAGTGTTTCCGAAGGTGCTGCCTACTGGTTGTTCGGTCTTTTCCTCTGGAGTTTGATTGAATACATCATGCATAGGTTCTTATTCCATATGGATAAGTATGTTCCTTTCGATATCCCTAGATTATATCAGTACTAATGTCGCTCAGGTTCCTTCCGGACAATCGGGTGGGTATCACGTTGCATTTCCTCCTCCACGGCATCCATCATTACCTACCAATGGATAAGTATCGACTTGTGATGCCGCCTGCCCTATTCGTCGTTCTAGCCACGCCGTTCTGGAAGTTGGCGCATTCAGTATTTTACTATAATTGGTATGCTGCTGTGCTGGCATACTGTGGCGGTGTTTTCGGGTACATCTGCTATGATATGACCCATTACTTCCTCCATCATCGCAAGTGAGTCATTCAAAAGCAGCCTTAGTCTACTACCTTAATACTAATCCAAACCCCTGTAGCCTTCCGTTGTACTATAAGCGTCTTAAGAAATACCACCTGGAGCATCATTTCGCTGATTTTGATAATGGGTTCGGTGTCACTAGCCGCTTCTGGGACTGGGTGTTTGGCACTGAACTGGAAACCCCACCACCTAAGGATATCAAGACGCAATGAACGGTCCTGCAATCACTACTAAGAAAACGGTCAGCCTTCACAGTATACGCAGTTCTTGTGCGTTGGGAAAGCGCCACTCCGTATTTGCATATCCCCAATTCGTTTCGCATGGCTACTTCCGTACCAGGGTGATGGATTGTCCTCTCTACACCAGATTTCGTGTTTCATGTGTATTGATTCTGGCCCTAGGCTGATTGGATGGGACTATTATTAATAATTAATATCTCTACGAGTGTATACGAGTATATATAATGAAAAGAGCCCACAAATTCAAAATCACATAGAAGTAGAAGAGCCTTAGTAAGGCGGCAAACGCTAAGGATCATGTGACCGACTTTTTCACTTCACTTTAGCCTTTTCCACCGAACCTCGTCAATCATCTTTCACCCAACGATACGACCGCATCCTCCATTGTTTTTCTGGTCAGATCATTTAGCAAGTAAAGAATAGTCTACAGAGACGTGAGATTCAAACTAAAGGGTTTGCGCAACGCTAGCCTGGTTCGCCGTCGCTCTCTAACGATTCCAAGTGACCCAACCCTCTCCGCACCATCTTCCTTAATTAGTTGCATCTCCGGAAGAGGGGCTATTTAGCATATTGCCAACATGTCAGGTCTTGATGTTGAAGCGCTTCTTGAGTCTACCGCCGCTCCAGCAGCCCAGGATTCTCCTCGGTCTCAGGACCGTGATGACCGTTCCAAGTCCGATCATCCAGACCGTCGTGACCGCGACCGGTCCCGCGAGAGAGAGCGCAGACGCCGTGACCGCAGCCGTGATAGACGCCGAGATGCAGATGGAGATGAGGATATGAAGAGCGATCATGGCAGTGCTAACGGAAGCCATAGAAGCAGAAAGAGGAGCAGAAGCCGGGATAGCCGGCGGTCTCGTCGCGACCGTGATGATTACCGCTCTGGAGGAGACTTCTACCGTGGTGGTGGACGTGCTCGCACTCGTTCTCGCTCCCCTTACGATGACCGTTACTATCGACCTTCTGGCCGCTCTCGTCGGGATGATCGAGAGGATGATAGACGCTCTCGCCGTGACCGTAAACGCAGCCCAGCCAGAAGTCGCACTAAGTCTCCCGAACTTACTGAAGATGAACGTGATAGGCGCACTATTTTCGTACAGCAGCTTGCTGCGAGACTTCGAACCAAAGAATTGATCGGCTTTTTCGAGAAGGTTGGGCCTGTGAAAGAAGCTCAGATTGTGAAGGACCGTGTCAGTGGAAGATCCAAAGGGTAAGGCTCCATCTTCCTTTTTCGGTATATTTCATTCTAACATCTGTAGTGTTGGTTACGTTGAATTCAAAAACGAGGATTCAGTCCCTGCTGCTATCCAGCTTACAGGCCAGAAGCTTCTAGGAATCCCGATCATTGCACAGCTGACTGAAGCTGAAAAGAATCGTCAGGCTCGCAACCCCGAGGCCAGCAGTGGAGCCAATCACTCTGCCCCGTTTCACAGGTTGTATGTGGGTAACATCCATTTCAGCATCACTGAAAGTGACCTCCAGAATGTTTTCGAGCCATTTGGTGAACTCGAGTTTGTTCAATTGCAGAAGGATGAAACTGGTAGGAGCAGAGGTTATGGATTTGTTCAGTAAGTACTCTATACCTATATCTAAAGGCTTAACTAACAACTCTAGGTTCCGGGATCCAAACCAAGCCCGAGATGCATTAGAAAAGATGAATGGCTTTGACCTAGCTGGTCGAGCGATCCGCGTAGGCCTTGGCAACGATAAGTTCACCCCAGAGGCTCATCGCGTACAAGGCCACGGTGCAAACCAAAGTAACTTCCAGGGCTCTCTATTCTCCGGCTCCGGAGGACGCGGTGTCCAGGCTGGAGGATCTAGCAGCTTTGACCGCGCAGGAGGAAGGGACTCCGATAAAGTTGCCGGTGCTAGCGCCTTGGACGATACAGACGTTGCCGGTGTGAACTTCAACAACTATAGTAGAGACGCATTGATGAGAAAACTTGCAAGAACAGATGAACCCGAACCGTCTCCCGAAGAAAGACAGAGGATAATTCGTCCTAAAACGGAAACTAAACCCTTGCCTGTCAACGTTAACATGGCAAGCCGGTGCGTTTTGCTCCGTAATATGTTTGATCCTTCCGAGTAAGTTTCATCCTTCTCATTTCCCACATTTTCCATCATACTAACAACCAACAGAGAAGAAGGCGAAGCCTGGATTAAAGAACTAGAGGATGACGTCCGCGCTGAGTGCGAAGAAAAATATGGCCATGTTGTTCACATTTCACTAGATCCGAACTCTCAAGGCGACATTTACCTCAAATTCGATCGAGTCCAGGGCGGCGAGAATGCCATCAAGGGTCTGAACGGCCGTTTCTTCGGAGGCCATCAGATCACCGCTCAGCCTGTTGTCGATGCAGTCTACAGCAGTCTTTTCTCCCGCACCAAAGCTATTTGATTCACTCAACCAAAGGGTCCTACCAGCCGCTGAGGGTAGGTATCTGATTCTCTAATTCTACTAGGCACTCAATTTCGTGGCTTGTGGTTGAATTCTCTCACTCTTCGGGTTACTACTGCTGGGATGACGCTGCCCCTGGTAGGTGCCGATCCTCAACCATCCTGCTTTATGGTGTTCAGCGGCCTGGCCTAATGGCAGGCCTGGTGTGAAATGATCTGTTTATAGGAACGGAGCCTTGCTCGCTTTGATATCTCTGCTTTTTTAGGAATAAACTTATCTTTGATACCTTAGTTTAGTTAGAATGCATTTATTTTTCACACTTTCTATAGTTGATTAGGCATATATAAGCTTCATTCAAGCCTCCCAGGTTATAATCAAGGCTGAGAGGTGTATATGCCGAGCACATCCCAAGACATCAGCAAATGGAAAAAAAAAATAATATCTACAGCAAAAGAAGAAAACGCCCATTAATGCGGTCCATAATGCATAAATGAACAATCAAGTCCTCGATCTCCGCGGATCAGTGGCCTCCTGCCTCCTCCACTCTCTCGACTCCAGAGTGCCTATGCTCCCAAGTCCACCCTCAAGTCTCCTCTCCCAACCACCAAGTCTAACAACAAGACACGTAGCATTATCCCCTTCTTTCGTCACCTCCGTTGCGAATGAAGTCACTGCTCTCGCGCCCTCGTCTGGAGTTTTCGCTTCTTTGACTATATCCGCGATTTCCTGGTCTGATAACGTGCCGCTTATTCCGCCGTCGTTAAGACTAGGAAGGAGTATTCCGCAGCGCCCATTTCGATGCGCCGGACTTCTGGTTCAGCGGAGACGCCCATTCGTTTTGAGTGTATGTCTCCAAAGGCGCGAGTATTGGCGAGTCCGCTCATGCGCTCTTCGCCGAAAGAGTCTGTTACGAAGGTCGCAGCATACCGGCGGAGACGGTTTGATTCGATGGGTGAGGAGGGATGGTGGTTTGAGGTGAGGGGGATTGCTTCGCCGGTAGCCGTGGAGCAGAGTATGATTCTGGTATCGCCGACGTGGGAAACGAGGAGACTGGATGGTGCAGCAGGGTGCCAGAATGGGGTAGGAGTGGGTGTCGAAATCATAGCCGTGCTCCCTGTGCTTCCGCCTTTGAAGCGTTTCTTGCCCCCGATTTTCAGGGAGCCAAGATGACTAGGGCCATAGAGAACGTCGTCTTGGTTCAGCGGGAGGTCGGCTTTTATGATGTCGTCTTCGCTTTTGGCGGCTTGTGCTGTAACGAAGTCTAGATCTGCCCTGAGGAATGCATATTCCATTACTTCTTCAATTGTGATCCCTGAGTTTTCTTCTTTTGTATCCCGAATCGACTGATCCGTTTCTTTCGGCCCGTTGCCGTAGTATGAGAAATGAGCTGGCATGAACCGTTTGAAGTACCCGCCTACTAGACTTCTCCAGCCGTGGACCAGGTCTTTTTCGAGATCGCCGATGCGTTCCCGGTTTCCCCCTTGGATGATGGGTAGTAGATCGTGGGAATGTTCGTTGGGATCCCGCTTCTTTAGGCTGGATTCAAGCTCGAATTCCGCGGTAGCATTTTGAATATATTCATGTAGCCTTTCCTTCAAGAACGTACTGCACTCCGCGCCTCCGTGCCCGTCAAAGATCCCAAAGTAGAAGACTTGTGGATCCCCCCGCGCCGTCTCAGCCCCGCGACCTTCTGGAGGAGGTGGCGATCCTTTCGCGCCGGGTCGTCGAATAGTCAGAGATGCTGGAGGACGTTTCGCGAATGCAGGGATATCGATTACTCCCGCCTGGTAGGTATCTTCATTTGCGGGACGCGTCCCTCTGGCAGAGGAAGCCCCGAAATGATGCTTCGCACTGCGAAGCGGGATGCGGACAACGGTAGTCTCACGTTGGGCAGCTGGCTGAAAAGAGGCCGGCGAATGCGACGTCTCCCCTGTATGCGGGACTGAGGCTGAACGAGGGAGTTTGTGGAAGGGAGTAATCGGACCTCGGGGGTCGGGATGGAGGGAGGATGAAGGGAGATGTGTTACGAAGTAGTCGTGGAACTGGCGTCGCTTTAATGGTCGAGATTCCTCAAATGCAGAACCAACACTGTAATAGCGTATTGGAGGGTTAATGAAGCCTGGACAGGGATTAGATTAGAAGCGTTCAATTCATTCGGTGTAAAGGAGCAGGACAAAAGGGAGAAAGGAATAACATACGGTAACTGTTAGCCAAGGTCCAGACCCGGACAGCTACTCGCTTCGAAGAAGGAGGAATCATGAATGGCAAGGCATTGAAAGCTGGGGGGGAAAGGGAGGAATCAACATGGTGAGATGATGTAGTAGTAGTGGTGGTAGCAAGCAAGTAGTAACAGAAACAGCGGGGAAGGAGATTTTGCGGCCCGAGCGAAAGAATATCGGCCAATTCCACCGGCAGTTGTTCTTTTCTCCTTCTATAACTTTAGGTACTTACTTACTTTACTGTGTGTTAATGTCCCCATTCAATTGATTCATCTATCCCTGATTTACTTATCTTAGAAAGACTCAACCTCATAAAAAATATCAGATCAACAAAAAGAGGAGAAAACTATTTGACCACCATCGGAAACCTCCTATGATCGCTATCGTCCCAACTCTTCCTATCAGATCCACCTTCCAGGAGGGTTTCCTTCCGTAAAGCAATGGGTATAGAGCGAAACAAGTGAACAGACATGATCGAATGACCCGATAGAGTACATTCTCAATCAAGAACAATGGTGTCTGTTTCTCGATATGCGACGTGTGTCAGAAGCAATGATTCACAAACTCCGTCCAGATGAGATTGAAGGCAGAATGACACTGGACTTTCTCCAGGTAACACCTATCAGTTTCTCAACGGCAAAACGTCATCCAAGAACAACTTATTTTTCAGTGATCACTGCTGCAGGGTAACTAGGCCGTCTATTTTTGCTGCTGGTATAGCAGGACATTCGCATAGGACAGCAGCCAGCTCGTTGTCATTCTTTCAGTATGGTACTGAATGCTTACCAGCGGACTGATAGCCAACCGAACTTTAAACCCTTTTTGAACTAAATACTCCGGACGTTCCAGTGCCGTTGGCTCACGATTGACCATCTCGGAGGGCTTAAACGCGGCATGAACCGGCGGAAAGTTGATCTTAAATTCGCAAGGCACAGAATACATATCCGCAGCTAGTCCTTGTGCTTCAGAAACGATACTGGAAAGCTCAATCCAAGCGTGGGTCGACTCAGAGGTAAGAGGAGAGACAAGTTTCCAAAGCTGCTTGGCGTGTTGAAAGGCTTTTGCACGACAAAATTCGGTGAAGCCGGAACTAGTTTTGGCCATGTTGAGCTGAAATGACATTTCAATTAGCAAGGACTGTCGCCTTGATGGCTCAGTATCTAGGAATGTTAGAAGTTGAACACATCTATTTTTCGACAGGAGGACGAGCGCATACCAGGGTATAGTTGCCCAATGCAATTTGCGACCTTATCATCAATATTCTTATCAAACCCACTTATGGTGGTGAGCTTGAGGACTTCTTCCACAATGTAGAAATTGAGGGCCTTCGTCACCAGAAATCGTCGGCTGCTGGGGTCTGAAAGAAGTTTTGAGGCAATCCTCTTGCTCGAGACTTTCATGATATATTCTTCTATAACCTGGTCCATGGCTTTGTCCCTTTGCATATCTGGAATATTTGTCTGGAGTTCCCCGAACTTCTGAGTTCTGATCCACAGGTGCGCGAACCTCCTCTCGAACTCCAACGCACCATTCTCAAAATTGTAAGGATGAGTCAATCCAAATGGGTTCGGGATACTTTGAAGAGCCTGGGTCTGAGGCTGAACCGATCCAAACCCGTCCGGGATAATTTGGGGAGCCTGAATCTGGCCCTCACCTGACACAAATGGGTCTGGGATAATGCGAAAGACCTGGGTCTGAGGCTGAACACCGGCATTTCCAAAGTTGTTGTGCGCAAACGTTTGCATCTGGCTGGCAGGAGTGGCCTGCGAGGCGAGCGCCAAAGCCATCGTACTGTTGGTCCCGGCACCAAACTGCGGAGGATTCTGGTTGTAAACGTTGCCGTTAAAGTGCGGAGGCGCTGATGAAGCACCATGGAACGATGGGGGGGGAGGGACACCCGGACTGCGACACTGGTACCCCATCCTCCCACGACCAGGGTTCTGTGGTGTTACCGGGAAAAGTTTGTCTGGAGAGACGTGCCGCTGAACCTGCGTTCGGATCTCTTCCATAGTCCTGTCCTGATTGATAATTGTCAACTTTTGTTGTTCAACAAGAGCCTCCAGCTCGGCGACCTTGGCGTTCAGCGACTGGATAGTATTGGCATGTTGCATGGCCTGGCTTCGGCTCATATCAGCATCCAGCTGCATCTGATGCATTTTCTCATGTGCACCTCCCACCTGGCGCGGCGCGTCGTCAAGAGCCCACTGCAAATGACCACGCTCAGCATCCCACTGGTCGCGGGCCTTCTGGATCTCATTGTTTCGTCCTAAACCAGCAATGAGAGATTCCTGTAAAGCAGAAGGTCCATCGAGAAACAAAGGCGCCATGATGCTCGATCGGTTCTTTCTTTAAATGACTTCGAAAAGACCGTTTTGGGATGGGTGGGATTCAAGCAAACAAGTTGCAATGAAACAACTTAATATTTTGATACAACAAATGTAGAATAGGATAGAGGAAATGAAATGGAAACACCCCAGTTCTCGCTCGGTGCCAAAGCAGCAAGCAACTTATTGGATGAATGGCAAAACAACACCAAATCTCGCTTAGCAAATAAAGGACAGAAAGGGAAGTTAACAGAGAAAAAGCAATGCAGAGTCACACTTAGCACAAGAAAAACAGGTAGGTAAACAAAAGCACAGTCAAGAGAAATGAATGCAAGGAAAGATATTAAATCAAAGAGCAACACTAAAATTCTCGCTTAGCTCAAGTAAAGATAGAAGTAAATAAATCCGGATAAGGTAATATGCAAAACTCGGTTTGCCGATTTTATTCACTGTCCCAGGCCTCGGCTTGCCGAAATAGCATTTTACTTGTTCTTAAGTAAGTTCAATTTCAGTTTATTTATTAAATTGTGCTGCACTAGGTATTCTAGTTACTGTACTGTCTTATTTTATAAAGGGGGATCTTTTCTTTTATATACAAGTTAAGTGAGAGATAATGTACTCTACCATACTTGGCTTGTATAGGTACTATTATCCAGCAGGTAGCTTTGCTATAGGTATACTAAATACTAGCTAGTTGCCTATATTATAGTATATTAAGTCGTATTAATGCGAGCCGAGGAATGCCTTCCTAAAAGTGTAATAACCATTCTAGTTAAGCGAGAAATAAAGTGTTCTACTACCTTAGGTATACAGTACTCGGCTAAGTTGATCTTTTCCTAATACGGTTGTCTAGTCTAGTGAATATAGCATTCAGTAGAGAGTAGGGTAACACATTTTAATCAGGTAACACATTTTAATCAGTTTAATCCGTTGAAAGAAAGTCCTTCCACATGGTTCCTAGCGTCTTTCTATACATAGTTCTAACACAAATCACGTGCATGTCTATGCCCTGGGAATTCCTAAAATCAGTACACATCTCTCTGAACAGACAGGCAATTCTTATTATGGATATAGTATACTATGTTGAAATCATTCTGAATCATTCGGTCGAGCTTGAAGGTATCCAATTCCTTTGTTCCTTTGTTGAAAAAGAATGTACTGACAGTGGGGGCAGATATATATAGCATACGCCCACTGTGCTTTCTCGATGTTGAGGCATCATTATAGTTGTCTGAGCAAGTATAATCATAAGGTACGTGTATACCCTGCAGAGAGATGGCCGCTTCATCATGCCTAAAAGGTGTGCCCAATGCATATTGACCAAATACTGACTGAGGGTAGCCATATATACATAGTGCCGAGGTCATTGCTATACGCCAGCGTTCTGGCGTCGAAAACAACTATACGGTCGGTACCATGGAAGATACCGTTACTCTCCAAAGTTTAGATGCTTTGCGGGCATTACTATCATCAAATGTCTAGCATGACATCGTCCTTACACACGCATATATACAACAAGTTCTTCTTCTTTTTCCTCTCCCATTCTGGGAGCCCTGTGACAACGCTGTGGGAAGGCCTCTATCGTTGAAACATGTCCATTTATGCGAAGGACACGACCCAGGTCAAGCCATACCAACTCACACCCAGCCATGTTTGTCTGAGCTGTCAAGGCTTTGCAGCCTAGCAGTCCTACAAAATCACAGTTGTGCAGCGCAATCTTACAAAGCCGGTTCGCAAATTATGTAGCATAGCTCCACTTGACGGCTGCAACAATGGTGCCCCTACCGACAAGGGGAGGAAGGCAGGTTGCGGGAGATGCATACCAAGATCGGCCGGTCAAATCAGACATGATCAAACAAGGTGCCGTGTTCGAGGCTTATATACAATGCTGTTGCCTCTGTCAGTGGCTAGAAGTAGTGCAACCTAGCCACAGCCTACCAACTCTGGAGGAGATTTAGATGACTTTTTCACCTATGGGGTTTCGCATGAATTGTTATCAGATAAGAGGCCATCGAATATGGTGGCTTAACTGTTAAGGAACGCTCAAATCCATGCCCCTGTTTCTCCTGTTCACTTTCCCCCAGATGGATGTGGTCTCATTCAGTCACCCTTTCCTCGGGCACCTCGTGGTTCCCCTTCCCCAGAGAGCTACTCGCATATGCGTGGAACGGTGCCTAAGGAATGGAATATTTACGGGGCTGGGGAATGTCGCCAGCGATGTTGTCGCTTCCGAGACGCTGACGGATGTGACAGACTACTTATAGCGGTTACTAAGAGCTTACTGAAAACCAACCCTCTGATTCAGTGGATCACAAGGGGTGTTATATTTTTCTTCGGCACAATTTTTGCCAGAGTATCCTCTCGTTACGACAAGACCATGCTTATTGGGAAAAGGTTGGCTAAGGATCCTTGCTTCCCCCAGAAGGATGGGGAGCCCAGTTTATGATTTGGAACCACATGTGAAATCACCGACCTCAAAATGTATTGACGTTTGACTGCAATATAGAGCACGAATCTCGTTGTTTTCCATTTTCCTCCGGCCAAACACTTACAGACTGGAGTAAAGAGGCCACCGCAGCTCGAATTCCCGATCACGCCTAGCTCCAAACTAATGCGGAATTCTGGAAGGACGTCACCCACTCAGCTACATTTTGACCTTGCCGGATACAGTATTGATTGAATCCAAGTATAACAGCACCAGCTTACTGCATTTTGCAGCTTGCAAAATGGCCGATAAGAGAGTTCTCCTGATGCACTGCACATGACCTTGTTGGATGAAGTAAGACCCCTAGTGATGCTGCTATAGTTGCTGGTGATTCGGAGCTGGCTATCTATCTCATTTATCAAGGACATAAAAGCAGCAAACTGAAGTCTATTAACAGGGGAACTCCTCTCATCTCCTGATGGCTCTCGGTTCAAGTTTCCATTCGAAGAAGAGCTCCAGCGAAGGTTTACGTGCAGTTATCGAGGCTTATGGAGGCCCAGAAAGCGTCGCGGATATCCTGGTCTAGGAAATCGACCCTGGTAATCCACCTTTTTATTCCGCCCTTTCATAATGCATCGCAGCCACCCAAACAAAGTAAGTATGAAGAAAAGAAAGAAGACAAAAAACAGGACATGCTATATATATAGTGGACGTCCTTTGTCCGGCCGTGACAGGCGAATGGGAGCTACAGATTGAGGGAGTTGAGGTTACTCTCAATTATATTAGAAAGAGGTATGTTATACAAGACGGTTTAATTCCCAAGTTTTATTATCTGATACTTATACTAACTAATTCTTATTTAGAGCCTCAATTAGATTCGCATAACGTGAGGGCATATCCACACAGCATTGATGCCCAATAGGGGCTACCTCGATTACATTGCGGATGACAGGACAGTGTCCCGAGAGGGCTCTGTCACCGTTCAGCAAACATCTTACGACTCTAGACATTGATATTTCCGGACTACGGGGTTCTTGAATCGGATGAGTGTTTCAAAATATCAGGGCTGTACTGTAGCTTTAGCCTTAGGGGGTGTGGATGTAGCCACATCGTAAGAGTGAATGGCAAAAAAAATGACAAGAATGGGATTCGACCATGACTGGAGAACCAGAGTACGGCCTAAACGTAGCTATTTATTTTATTAGATGGTTTCATTAGAGAGTAAATCAGTACTACTAACCTCCTTGGACCACTCGCTCATCTTGCCTTGTACATAGAATGTAAGATAGAATAGATATACGAAGACAAATACCTCCCGAGATTTCCCACTAGTTGTTTAACCTACTAGGGGATAGTTAAATCTGCTTGGATCTTGAATAGTTGATTGTACAGTACAAGCGGATCAAACCGAGTACATTGCGCATTTGAAGGATGATATCGAACTTACGGACGACCCGATTGATGCGAAATTTTGTGTTCGAAGATGGAAAAGCTATAAAGATGAGACTGAATCTAGAGCCTACTAATCAAGAGATGATATGGTTTAGGCGACAGGAGAGAGCAAGATCAAATAAAAGTAGGTAGTGGTAGTAGTAGGAGTAGGAGTAGAAGTAGAAGTACTCTAGAGTAAATGCCAAGCCTCGCATAGATTGGATTGATTTCTAATCATCCCCTCGTTCGGCCTTATATTGTTCTGAGTGTTCTAAGTGTTTCCTTCCGGAGATATAAGACTCACCCAATCCCAATTCAGACATTCTAGATTCATATTCTGTCATTGTAAAAATTAAATCTTTCACTGCCCAATATGACGACTGGCGTCTTCAGCTACATGGACCCTGTCGCTGCGACAAGTCCCGTCAAACCATGGAACAAGGTGGATGTTCTCAAGATGTCCTTCAAGCCTGAAGAGCACCAGCGTTTCGTTGTCAACATGCGTGATATACCAGAGAGCTCTATCGGTACGGATATCTCGGGATTTGAATTCTTCAACTCCCCCGCATCTGAGAAAGACTTCACCGATGATGCCGTCATACGTGAAAAGTACTATCCAGAAGTGGAGGCTCTCCTCCGCGAGAAGCTACCAGGGGTCAAGGAGGTTGTGATTTTTGATTATACAGTCCGTCGGCGCGAGAAGACTAGCCCGCGCCAGCCTGTGCAGCTCCTACATGTGGATCAGACGCCTTGGGCGGCAGAGGCTCGAGTTCGACGTCATATTCGAGATCCCGCCAAGGCGGAAAAGCTATTGAAGGGTCGATATCAGATCATTAATGTCTGGAGACCAATTGGATACCCTGCGAGTGAATTCCCACTCGCTGTTATCGATTGGCGTTCAGTTAAACCGGAGGATCTGGTAAAGGTTGACTTGATGTATCCGAAGCGTGAACGGGGCCCTGATGATGTCGATGATGCTGGAAAGGAAGTTCTCGCTGATCCTAAGACGCTGGATTCCATCGAAGGATATGAGCCCCGTGGGGAGCTGTACGTGATTGCGCCGAATAGCGGACACAAGTTCTTTTATGTGAAGGATATGACACCCGAAGAGGCCATGTTTATTAAATGCTTCGATTCAAGAAGTCAAGGTCAACCGGGAGGGATTGAGGGAGTGTCAGGGTTGGCACCTCATACAGCGTTTGTTGATCCCAATAGCCCAACAGATGCAAAGCCGAGGCAGAGCATTGAAGTGAGATGTCTAGTTTTCTATGAATAATAAGGATGTATTTGTACATACATACAGTTGTAAATATGATAGGAATCCATGGATATCTTGAATCTTGATCGGCTTCAAGATCGGAAGGTCAAGGACCAATCAGATCGCCTGGAATCATCAAGTCAGGTGATGGTTCCTTCTTACGTAAGCGACCAAAGAACTTATCCCGCGGGTAAGATCTTATCCGGCCGTTGGATCCCTTCATGATTCGGTCATCGATGAATTGATTCGTTTTTTTCTAAGAGGACATACAGGTGTTTTAGTTTTGATCTGCCTGTCAAAATCTCACTTCCGGTGGCTGAGGGTTATCCCGTGATCTATATTACCTCACTACTGTGCTTCCCGGCAGGCTAATCATCACTCTGCCGCCACTCGGCTGTTGGAGTCGTGGAATGATGCGAGAATGGATCAAAACCACTCAATCTATCCTCTCGGCATGTATTATCTACCGTTTTCCCTTGTCTTCACCGTCGCTAGATTCCCCATGGAGGTAACCGAAAGATTTGCCGTCGCTGCCCGCTAAAACTCTCTATATTCTTCCTGAACCATGTATATATACCCTTAAAGCCTTCTCTTTCAGTCTCCTCCCTCATCCTTTGTCTATCCCTCTCCAAACTTCCCCAGAACAAGTACTTTCCCGCATACCTCTTATACCCATACCCACACCTTCCAAAATGTCCACCAATCCTCGTTTCGATCCTAACTTCACCAACTATGTGGTCAACTCTATGGGCCCCAAGACCCCCGAGCGGGCTCGCGTTGTTTTGGGCTCCCTGATAAGACACATTCACGACTTTGCTCGTGAGGTCGAGCTCACCCCTGCCGAATGGATGATGGGTGTTGAATTCATCAACTCTGTCGGCCAAATCAGCACTCCCATCCGTAATGAATGCCACCGTGTCTGCGATGTGATCGGTCTTGAATCGTAAGTTTGACAACGAGCTTATCAATAGAAATATGAAACTAACAATTGAACAGTCTCGTTGATGAGATCGCCAACAAGATTGTCACCGAGCAGGGACTCACCCCCACCTCCAATGTCATACTTGGCCCCTTCTGGTCGCCCAATGCTCCGTTCCGTGAGCTTGGTGACAGCATCATCCAAGACCCCAATCCCGAAGGCAAGGTCACCTTCATGCATGGCGTCCTCCGCGACATGGAAACTGGAGAGCCCATCGAAGGTGCCGTCCTCGATCTCTGGCAGGCTTCCGCCAACGGCCAGTACGACTTCCAAGACCCCAACCAGAGCGAAAACAACCTCCGCGGGAAGTTCAGGTCAAATGAGAAGGGAGAGTTTTGGTGGTACTGCTACCACCCCACACCCTACTCTCTCCCCACCGACGGCCCGGCCGGCGTGCTCCTCAACCTCATGGACCGTTCCCCCATGCGCCCCGCCCATATCCATTTGAAGATCACCCATCCCAACTACGCCACCATCATCAACCAGATCTATCCCAGCGATGACCCCCATCTCGATATTGACTCCGTCTTCGCTGTGAAGGATGACCTGGTCGTCGATTTCAAGCCCAAGCATGACGATCCCAAGGCGGAACTCGATCTCGAGTACAACGTCAGGATGGCTCAGATAAAGCACCACCCCAACCCCAACTCGGCACCCCCGGTCTCTTCGTTCCAGCGCGCCCAGCAGAAGGAGAGCCATCTCTAGACGAGTTCTCTAAGAACTGTACAGCTATTCAACTGCATTTCCTTCACTGTTGGTGACGAGCTGGTCGTCACATTCCGATGTATCGGATATACCTCGCATTCGGCGTTCATTTATTGGAGTTCTGACATATTAAACGTGGGTCGGTTAGGCTAGCATGATGTATGAGATGTAAATAGCGTTGTGCAATATGACATTGCGTAAGTTCTTTTAAGGCTCATTTTATTTCATTATCTAAAGGCTTATCAAGAGAGTATCAAAGTACCTGTTTCCGATCGCGTAACTGCACTACACCTGTCTCAATCTCAATTCCCTTCAGACTAACCTTTCTAGCTATGAAGCATCATCCTTGAAGATTCTCAGCAAAGCTGTCTGTCGGTACTGGGAAATGTGAGCTTTCTCTTGGTAAGCTGGAAGTATGAAGTTTACATCGGGAAGCATATCCTAGTTCAGTCTACATATACAATGAAAGGTGCAACGTAAACTCAAGAGTCATATATTCAGTTAATCCAATATGCGCCACTTCGCCAAAGTATGATACCTAGACCATGCATATGTGCAATACCCCATATCCCAAGTATATACACAGATCAAGCCAGTAAACCTGTAACAAGCCGGTACCCAGTATCACACTCATCTGTATATCCGTCCAATCTATGGTGTGCATATATATCAATCCTTCGAGGTCTCAACATGCCTCGCAAGGAAACGCTTCCTATTTGGCGACACCGAGCCCTCCTCCGTCTCCTGCGGCGACAGTCCTTCTGCGTATTGCTCATGCTGGCCCACTGGATCAAACATAGCATTGATTTCCTCAAGTGTCTTTCCGGCTGTTTCCTTAACACAGAAGTACACAAATGCCACAATCACCGCATCCAACAGTCCGAAAAGTAGGAACGTACCCCATCCAATTCCGTCCATGATATACGGGGTTGAGAATGACCAGACGAAGTTGAAGAGCCACTGTGATCCGACGCCGAATGCCACGCCGGGTTCGCGGATGCGTGTGTGGAAGATTTCAGCTGTGCACGGCCAGGGCAACGGGCCCCATGAGAAATTGTAGATCATTATGTCCAGGTAGATCAAAGCCACAGTACCGATTCCCGCACCTGTGATGACTCCGCCTCCCGGTGGAGGGCGTTCTTTAACGACTGCGGCGGTAGCGATCATGCATGCCGACATCAAGGCTGCACCCCAAATCAGGAATGGGCGGCGGCCAAAGCGGTCGGCAACAAGGAATACGAACAACGCGCATGCAATCACTTTGATTGCGCCGAAGATGCCAGTCAGTAAAAGATTTTTGTCTCCTGGGCCGACAAGCATGGAGAAGAATTGCGGCCCGAAGTAGGCAAGGGCAGTCGAGCCGGTCGATTGTTGGGCCATGAAGAGGCCGAAGCCAAGGAGGAGGCGCCGTGCATTTGGCCATTCGAGTAGTTCTTGGAGTTTGAAGCCTGCCGCTGCGTGACGTTCTTCTTCAACGCCTTGTTTCATTTCGGCGAATTCGGCTTCGGTTTCGGGTGAGTCGCTGTTGCGGATCCAGACTAGACTTCGCCATGCATGGTCGTAGTCGCCCTTGGATATTAACCAGCGGACGCTCTCGTCCAGAGTAAACATCCCTAGCCCCATCAATCCGCCGGGGACCATCTGAATACCAATCGGAATCTGCCACTGGCGAGCGGACGAGGGCATGAACTTGACACCATAGTCAACCCAATATGATACCAAGATGCCAATTGTATAAGTAAGTTGATAGCAGCTTCCTAGCTGGCCACGAATTTCCTTCGGACTCATCTCGGACATGTAGATAGGAACGATAGTAGCAGAACCGCCGACACCGATCCCACAGATAACACGACCGACATAGAATAGCGGTAGAGAATGCGAATTAATAACTTCAAGAATAACACCGATGCAGAAGATCAACGAACAAGCCATCATCGCGATCTTGCGCCCGAACCGATTCGTAAGAGGCCAGATAAAAAAACAGCCGCAGAGAGCACCAGCCTGCTGAATACCAACGGCAATGGAACTAACGCGGGTCTCCGCATCACTCCCGTATCGGAAGTCATCTTTGAAGGAATCGAATGTCAAAACACCACCTGTCATTCGTCAACATCGACCATACCCTATCCCCTACAAATGGAACAACGAACCAATAACACCAGAATCATAGCCAAATAGAGCACCAGCACAGCACAGAGTCGCCGCTAACCAATAGGTCCTCAGTAGGCCCCTTCGCGACAGCATTTTGTCGAGTGGGATGGTAGTTTCTAAGGGGTCGGAGTCATTTAGGTCCTCCTGAGGAAGTTGGGCGTAGGACGAGTTTTGAGCGGAGTGGGATCTCATATTGCAGGAATCTGCATCACATGCTGTGTGAGAAGAACTTTATCAAGGAAACGAATCCGGGGAAGTTGCCAATGAGTAGACATCGTTGGACCGGAGACTGAGGACGGTAAGGGGGTAGATTATGTCAGGAGTGACGTAGCCGAGACGCGAGCGGAAAGAGTGGAGAATGATGCGATGATGGTGTGATATTGATCATAGCTCAATGATAAGGAGTGGTATCTATGATCTTCTAGTCTGCGAATTGAACGATATCCTGTCCATCATATGAGATTACCGCTGTAGTTAAGAGGAAGAATCAGCCACTTGAAAGATCAAACCTTCCAAAACAGACGAACCAAGTCTGGAAATCACGGGGTCAGTCACGGGGATGGAGCTTCCCCGCATTCCTGTATCTTACAGTACGGAGGAATACCAAAAATATCCCGAACCAGCAAATCAGCCGATTGCCGATGGCCGATTGAAAGCAACGAAGATCAGCTTTAAATAGGTAGTAGTTAAACTGTAAGGCTTCCTTCCCCCCTCGCTTTCCCATCGCTTCCCCTTTCCCCTCCCTCCTCCCTCTAACCCTCCATTGCCCATCTCTCCTTCCTCGGACACTTCACTATGGCCACCAAACGCCCCAACTTCCTTATCGTCGTTGCAGACGACCTTGGGTTCTCTGATATAGGCTGTTTCGGCGGTGAGATCCGTACTCCCAACATCGACAAACTAGCCAACAATGGTGGCATTCGCTTCACGGATTTCCATGCTGCTGCAGCATGCTCGTTAGTTGTCCCTCTCAAATTCCAAAAAGTCCAGAAAAAAATTATGGTAGCTAACGGTAAACAACAGACCAACTCGGGCGATGATCATGACAGGAACAGACCATCACATCGCTGGGTTGGGTAATCTGATCGAATGGACGAATATCTCGGGTCAGAATGGACCCAAGGGCTCGCAGATGAGTACCGCTCCGCAGCGCGGAATGCCTGGGTATGAGGGGTACCTCAATGAACGGGTTGTTGCGCTCCCGGAGCTCCTCCGTGACGCGGGGTATCATACTCTGATGTCGGGGAAGTGGCATCTGGGACTCACGCCGGAGAGATCACCGTATAAGCGTGGGTTCGATCGGTCGTTTGCCCATCTGCCGGCTTGCTCGAATCACTATGCGTTTGAACCACAATTGCAAGATCCCGATGAGACCCCGGCGTTCCTTGAGGCCAGCTTCATTGCTCTCCATATGGAGGATGATCACTATGTAAAGAAGTTGCCTGAGGGATGGTACTCGTCGGATGGCTATGGTGATAAAATGGTCAATTATTTGAAGGATTGGAAGAATGATAGGAAGGATCAGCCTTTCTTCGCTTATTTGCCCTTCACGGCACCGCATTGGCCGCTGCAGGCACCGAGGGAATATATTGAGCATTATCGCGGGGTGTATGATGATGGCCCTGATGAGCTGCGGTTGAAGCGATTGCAGAGGTTGAAGGAGCTTGGAATGATCCGTGACGATGTTCAACCGCATCCCGTTGTTGCGGAGGAAGTCAAGGAGTGGAACGACTACACTCCAGAAGAAAAGAAACTGTCATGCGCAGCTATGGAGGTATTCGCCGGAATGGTGGAATGCATTGATGCCAACGTCGGAAAGGTCGTCAATTACCTTGAGAGTATCGGCGAGCTGGATAACACTTTCGTCTGCTTCATGTCCGACAACGGTGCCGAAGGAGCCGCCTATGAGGCTTACCCCATGGTACAGAGCGGAGTTATGCCACACCTGCAGAAATATTACGACAACAGCCTAGAAAACCTGGGTAACTACAACTCGTTTATCTGGTACGGTCCGCGCTGGGCGCAGGCCGCTACCGCCCCTTCCAGGTTATACAAGGCGTACACTACGGAAGGCGGCGTGCGCGTGCCATTCCTAGCCAAATTCCCGCAAAGTGTCCCAGTAGCCGACCAGGCTCGCGGGATCACAGATCAGTTCGCAACCGTCATGGATCTCGCACCCTCCTTACTTGAAATGGCAGGCGTTTCCCACCCGGCTCCAACCTACCAAGGTCGTGAAGTGGTCCCTATGCGCGGGAAGAGTTTCTACCAATGGGCCACGGGTAAGAGCGAACGGATCCACGAGAAAGACTTCATCCAAGGCTGGGAGACTTGCGGTCGAGCAGCCCTTCGCTTCGGCGACTGGAAGATCGTCTACATTCCCAAACCTAAGGGTCCTGAACGTTGGCAGTTGTACAACCTCGAAAGGGATCCAGGCGAGGTTAACGACCTGGCGGAGGCCGAGCCTGAAAAGCTAAAGCAATTGCTCAAACTGTGGGATCAATATGTCATTGAGACAGGTGTGATCCCGCTCAACCCCGATCTTGGTGAATTCCTTGAAGCAACTGAGGCGCAGATGCCGGAGAATGCCTGGATGGAGTATGATTATTGGAAAAAGGGCGCGAGAGATGAGCCGGAGAAATTCATGCGGAAGCCCAGTCGGTTCCAACGGGTTGTCAAGCAGTTTTAAGATGATTCCCACCTGCCTGTTGGATAGATTGTGACATGTTTGATGAAGTTCATGGGTGGCGTATATGCGTTGGATTTAGCGTAACGAGCATGATATGCATCACTAAAATACACCTCATCATTCATAAACCATAGCTAGATGGTCTAGAGCATCAAATGATTAAATCATGACAAAGAAATCCGTAAAGAGTTCTCGCCGCACACATTTTGAATCAGCCCATGTTCTCGACGCATCTTGGCGACGAGTCATCTCTTCGAGGAGTAGAAGAGCCTTCTCTGCATTAGGATGTCGTTGAACTGCATTGCTGTCTACAGCAGCCATGCGCTGCATCTCTTGTATAATCCACTGGCGCTGTTCAAACGACCCCTCTAGACCAGCTACGAACAACGGCCAGAAGAAGCTAATGGGTAAATGTGGTGTACCTAAGGCTTCAGCGGTGGCCAGTTGGATGATCTGGTCAACTGCCCCATTGACCCGGTCAGTTCGCGGATAGATAGCGAAAGCGACGCGATGCAAATAGATAAAACTAGCCAGGAAGTTGGCTACATACTGTCGGAAAGTACGGCAGACTTCGAGGGCAACAGGCTGGCTTAGTGTATCGAAAAGCTCCTCCGGTCGGTCATAGACGTCCAGTATCGGCGGACGACGATTCCAGAGTGTTTCTAGGTCCGCTCCAACCCTATGTGCGATTTGGAGGACTTCGAATTCGTCACTAAGAGTCCCGCGGCTACGGTGATGGAGGTCGACGCAGACAATTCGTCTAATGACTTGTTGCGCTTTGACGAAGAATCGAAATGCGGGCCCAACGACAGCGTTATAAATCAAATAGCCTGGTTTGGATAATAGTTCCTCTTCTTCTCTTGAAACGGGATTCCTGTCTGGTCCTTGTAATATCGATCCGTTGGTTTCTGGACTTGTCATCGATTCAGACACGTTTCCTAGTTCGATGAGCGGATCACCGTCTCGACCTGCAATCAGTGCTTTTACATCAAGTAAAGAGACCCACGACACAACTAGATGCGCAAATCCGGTCCAAGCTTTGGTTCTATCACGGAACCTTTGGAGTAGAAGATAGGCCGAGTGTAAAAAGGATGTACCATGCCGACATAGCTCCGGAGGGCACAGCAACTGGATCTATTATTAGCTTTAAGCCAAATACAAGAAGATAGAGCAGAACGTACTTCAGAAACCATCAACAAAAACACCGCCGTAAAAACCCTCTTCAGCGTAGCCTCCGACACCTCCCCTAGAATGCACGACTGAATCTCCTCACTCGCCAGTCGATGATACGTAGGAGCCAGCTTCCAGCGTTTTCCATCTAGTATACTCTTCCTTACATCCGAAAAACAGTAAATAGCATTCAACAAAGGACGAAAATCTCGAGACTGCGCCAGTATAGCGGGCTTAACATGCTTCCATTCCATATTGACCGGTCCAAATATTGTCGGTGGGGGTTCACTGCCCATAAAATATACTAACAATTGCTCTTCGTACGTCGCTCTCGTCTCTGACCATACGCTGCTGGTCGGAGACTCGGACTGGGATCCCTCGTTTGGTGTTGTATTGGTGATATCGCCCATCGGAATCGTACTGTTGAAATCAACCGGCCGTTCAGCACCCAGTGCGAATCCGTCGTCTCCATTCATTCCCATTAATAACTGTGGTTCCATGCCGTTGAATTCAGATACACCGTTCGTAAGATCAGAGTGTTTTTGTTGTAACTCGGACGTGATCTCTCCAATAAACCCTAACATATCAAACGGACCATCATGTAATTCCGCCGGATAACTCGTGGACCCATTACCTTGCTGCTGATCCGATCTCAACACCGTATTAAAGAAAGTCGGGTCCGATCGTTGCGCGAGGGGCGATGGCTCTGCAGCCGGGGTAGGTGCGAGTCCGAGTCGATCGGATCGGCGTCGAGGCATCGTAACATTCACGATCGGCTTGTAGACGCAGTTCAAACGAAGCCGGATGCAGTTTGCGCAATTTGGTTTTGTCTCATCGCATCGGACTTTGCGCGCTCGGCATGTCAGGCAGCCGGTTCTTCGACGTGGGCCAGATCGGCCGGTTCCCCGGGCTCTGGGGGGCTGGTTGAGTTAGCTTGACCTGGAGAGATGAAGGCATGGTATTCGGTTAGGGGAAAGGAGAGCTTACTTCCATTGCTGGGGTGGGTTCTTGGATGTAGGAGGAGGCATGGTGTAGAATAGAGAGGAGAGTACGAGATAAACCGGCAGGAAATAAACGGTGTTTCCCCGCACTTTGGCTCGCCTCCGCCACTTTGTTTGTTTATTGGTCTTCTGCTATTATTATATTTCCTGGTATGAAGATATTAAAATTTTTGATCGACTTAGTTCTAGTGGATGATAGTTATTCCATATATTTTTGATTGATTGCATACAAAAACTCTAGATCATGTTGATACATACAGAACGCTCAATTAATCACTATCCCATTTCAAACCCTGAGGAGTCTGAACAGTCCGTCTAGCCAGCACCTCAGCAACCTTCTCCCGGACACCATCCTTGTGACCCCATGTAGAAATAAAGTCTTCAACTGAGTTCTTTCCGGTCGTCGCGTTGCCGCGGACAAAGTTCTCAATATCCTTTTCGCTAGGAAGAGCAAACTGCGCATGAGGATAGCTCTTGTAATCCCTATCGCTAAAGAGTTGTAGGCGAGAAGCGCCCTCAGGGACTTCGAAGAACGAATCAACATGCTCCGAGGTGAGCTCCTGGAAAGTGGCCGGCTGCCAGTTGGCCGGTCTGGAAGGTTTTGTCATTAGAAGAGCGTCAACGCCCTCAACGAAATCCGGGTGTCTCATAAACTTGGCCGAGATGTGATGTTCGCGCTGGAAAGTCTCAGCAATCGACCAATTCTTGCCCAAGCGCATCTGACGGAGAGCCACCTTAACCGAGGTAGGTGAGCGTTTGGTCAGAGTCTTTAGGGTCTTCTGAGCCCACTCCTTCTGGTCAGTCTCCTGTTCAAGAGCCTGGCAAATTTCTTCGACGGTGTTGTGCTTGAAGCATCGGTCAATGGCATTGCGCAGAGGGCCAGCTAGGAGAATAGGCTCCTCGCTCAGAGGGGGAAGGCCAGTTGAGAATTCCGCAATAGTCTTATCGACCAAGTTAAGGCGCTCCTGGAGCGATGCGTGGTCATCGAACACCAACTCGGAGAGACGGGCTGTCAAGTTTCCGAGAACACTGGAATGAAGATAATGCGTGGCAATGCCAGCGTACAGGTTCTGAACGCCCTTCAGACGCTCGGATGTAAGGGCGAGGTATGTTCCAATTTCACCATCCAAGCGGGGCAGGAAGAACGATCCACCAACATCGGGGAAGAAGCCAATATTAGTCTCGGGCATAGCAAAGAGAGTACGCTCAGTCGCAATACGGAAGGGAGCATGAACGCTGAGACCAACACCACCACCCATAGTGATACCATCCATCACGGAGATATACGGCTTCGAATAGGTAGCAATAGTATGGTCGAGGCAGTATTCAAGTCCAAAGAAATCGGTCGACGCTTGTTGTCCTTCGGGGCCTTCTTTGTTCTGCTTTGCCAGCGCGGTAATATCACCCCCAGCGCAAAGGGCCTTCTCCCCAGCTCCAGAAACAATGATCACGTTCGCCAACTGAGATTTCTCCCATTCCTATCCAGCACTTAGCATATTCCTATACATACACACAGACACACACAAATCGTAGATCAACAGGTATCACCAACCTTCAACACAGGGAGGATCTTGCGGGCCATCGAGTGATTTAAAGAATTAAGCTTCTTGGGGCGGTTGAGCTCGACACTCCGAACACCGTAAAGGGAATTGAACAGAACATCGTCAGGTTCGTCGCCTTTTTGTGGCTTGAGGATTTCTGCCTGAGTAGACATCTACTTGCTATTAGATTGAATCATGCGAAGAGAAAGGGAAGGCTATTACCCTGGCGGATGGCCCAAATGCTGGGTTGGTGATCTTGGCGCGAAGAGGCATTGTTGAAGGCGCAAACCGCGAGGTCCAGCTCGACGGTGAATGGAAGCGATGGAAGCTGCTTCGGAGGAACATGAAGGCAAAGACAGCCTGTAAGGGGAGGAAGTGGAGGAGAGGAGAGGAGAGGAAATGAGGAGAAAGAAGAACGAGAGGGTAAATGCGGGAAGTCGATCTCCGCTTGACCTCGGAGTTTTCGCCATGAATGATTTTCCTTCTTTTTCCTTCCGCCGACTGGCACTAGGTAAGTAACCGATACTAACCTCGTCTTTCTCTATATTTAAATAATCTGATGAAGTCGCAGAATACATGTATTTAGTTTAATCAAAACCAAGTAGATGTCTATTTATACATATTTATCAATAGAATTAGTCATACTTAGCCACCGCAGCCTTCATCCTGATATCCTTCGAATGACTCCACAGAATCTTATCCAACGACTTCTTCTCAATGATCAATCTCCCCGTTTCCAGTAGATCCTTGACATCCACATCCTCTCGGTGCAAGATCTTAGCATGCTTCCCAACCTCCTGCACAGTAGAGAATAGATGCTTATCCAGACTCTCAGTAATCAGGGTCGACCGACCACACGCTTGACCCCATTGATTCGCCCTGAAAATATTCTTGATCAAATACGGTGTAGCGTTTTTGGGAATGGCAATATCGTCGTCGATAATGATCAACTGGCCTCGTTTGTATCGATAACTCAACGCAATCCGCCATGCCTTGTCGTAGATCTTACGGGGCAAATCCGTCGAGAAGTCGCGAGGATGAGGTCCAAATGCAACACCTCCTCCCCTTCGAACGGGGGATTTCTTGTCACCGGCACGAGCCATACCCAGCCCCTTTTGCGGATATAATTTTCGGTTGCCTCCGTGCACTTCGCTCCTCCATTTCGTGCTGGCTGTTCCTTGACGGGTCATGTCTCCTTCATACACAATGGCTCGATGTAGGATATCCCTTCGTAGTGGCATGTGAAGGTGATCTCGATGATAATTAACGAAGCGAACAGGTTCCATTGAAGGGAAGGAATAGGTAGTCGCCGTAACAGGTTCGGGGGCCCATTTTGCAGCGAGGCGGGCTCGTTCTGCGGGATCACTGATCGACGTCTCAGTTTCTGTTGCTGTTGTCATTAACCGGGCAAAAGACTTGGAAAAGCATTGTCGCTGTTGCAAAACACGGTCAGTTCCAATGTAACTGAGTATTGGGGAAAAAAAGAGGTCATACCGTGACAGCCTCAGGACCCAAAAGAAGCCCTTTGGGACCTCGTGAGAGCCATCTCAGAGCCCCAAGTGCTTCACTTGCAGGCATTGCCAAATATTAAATGAAAAAGGGGGTGTGGATGGAAATATCAAACAGAGAGAAAAGAAGCAAAAGTTCATCTGGGGGGTTTTGCGGATTTCAGGGCTGGCCTGAAAGTCTTGGCATTGGCACCGAGAAAAAGTTCCGTCAGATCAGAACACGCCTTCAACCACCTCTTCCTCCTTCTTCCTCTTTCCCTTTCCCTTTCCCCCAATACTGCCACAATGGCCCATTGTGAGCGGGCGTCGAAACCTCTGCTCCAATGTCTCCGTTCAACATACGTTAGGGGCTTTACTGGCCTCCAGGTCCAGTCGACACGGGCCTTTCAATCTTCCGCTGCGCCTTGCGAAGAGGCCCAGACCGAGTCCAAGCCAAAGAAACAGTCGTTTTACGATAACCCTGACCCCAATTTAGCGTCGAGTCCCAAAGTAGAGAGAAAGCTTATGCGACAGGGTATAATGCCCGTTGGTTCTCGTCGACGCCGTGCGGCATTGCAGCATTCGTCAAACATTCCCTTCGAACACCTGCCGTTCCAATGTTTCCAGGAAGCACGAAAGGTCCTGCTCGCGGATCGAGAGGAGAAGCTAAAAGAGATTGAATCAGTGCGACAGAAACTTTCCAGGCTCCAGTCACTTTCGGCAGAAGAAGCTGGTGGAGAACAGTCCAGAAAGTCGCGAATTGTGGCCCTGGAGATGCGTTTGGAGCGTCTGAAGATTCTAGCAGATATCAATGACCCAATAGTGAAGAAAAGATTTGAAGATGGTCTAGGTAATTTAATTATATCCTGGAAGGACTCAACAGCATGATTGACTGACTGATTGATTACAGGTGACATGAATAAACCCATTTACCGATATCTGGCAGATCAGAAATGGAGGGAATACCGACGCAAGATCTTGGTCCAACGAATTACTCAAATGAGAGTCATTCCTGATGTCCTGGCTAATTGCGATCCTGTCGTCGACACCAAACTATACTTTGGCAAGCGTGCCATCCAGCCGGGTGACTTCGTCAATTCCATGGTCACCACAAATCCACCGAAGCTGGATGTGCAGATGTTTGAGCGGGGACAAAAATTGGTGACTATCGCGGTTGTTGACCCCGATGTTCCCAATGTAGAGAAGGACGGCTATGACTACAAAATGCACTACTTTGCCGTCAACGTCCCCATCTCCCCTACTTCCACCAAGATCAACCTTGCCGAACTCTCGGCTGATTCACAGGTTGTCCTTCCGTGGGTACCACCCGTTGCTCAGAAGGGCAGTCCCTACCATCGGTTGTCCATGTTCATCTTGGAGCAGAGGGATTCGAAGCCTCTGGACTTCGCCGCTGTCAAGGCGAAGGAAACAGTACGCGAAAACATGACACTCCGCGCTCTACAAACCAGGTACCTCCTCAAGCCAATTGGTGCGCATCTGTTCCGTACCCAGTGGGATGAGAACACACTCGAGGTCATGAAGCAGATTGGATTCCCAGAGCCCGATCTGGAGCTTCGCACCAAGAGGGTCGAACCTCTTCCTTACAAGAGGAGAAATCCCTCTACCTTCCGGTAATCGATTAATTTGGTTATTTGTTTAATCTCTTTGTACTGTACAATTGATCTGTATGAATATATACAATTCCAACGCCTGACCGTATCCCGTACCCATGCTATGCAACAAAAGCAAATCCTCTCAAATATCATAAAAAACGACCATCACGCAGACTTAACCTCTTCCAATGAAGTGGGCTGTAGCGTATTCTTCACCCACTCCATCTTCGACAACGGCCAAATTCTCGCTACCACCTTCCCATTAACCAGTCCTAACGGTACCGGTCCAAAAGTCCTTGAATCTCTCGACCAAGGCAAGTTATCTCCAACAAGATAGACATGACCGGGAGGGACCTTCAACAGCATAAATTGTCAGCCAAATCCGACTCAACCAACCCAACCCAAGCAATGAGCAAAGGTACATACCTGAATCATATCCGCTCTCTCTTCCCCTTCTCCGTCCCTCCTCACATACCCCCCAACATTCTTACTTAACGGTAGATCCCTACAAACCCAATCCCCAGGCATCCCAAGTACCCGTTTGGCACCATGAACGCCTAAAAAGCTCGGATGATAGAACCTAACCACATCACCGACCTCGATTCCTTTCCCGTATTTCTGCGCTCGCGATATTAACATGCCATCGCCGCGCACATTGAATGTAGGGTACATCGATGGTCCCTCGCTCATTTGGATGGTGAATACGTGCTCCCAGGTCCAGACTGCAGCGCAGAATATGCCGAGGGTATCGAGGGTTAATTTTGCGAAGCCTTTGGGGGAGGCAGTTCGGAAGGCGTAGCGGAGGAAGCGTTCGAAAGGGACTTGACGATACATCTTTGAGGTCGGACTCGCCTTGTGCAGGTCGGCGAGGTTGGTTTTGGGGGAGATCGCAGAGAGCTTGTAACTGTCGCGGATTGAGGTTATGCAGGTGTATTATCTATCTTAGTCAGCTGAACTATGAGCATTAATTAGATACCTACCTTTCTACACAGTAGCAGTTAAGCGATCTGTTATGTTGCATTAATTCCATCAGAACAATCTTCTATCCAATTATATGTTATAGGACTGGGAATATTAAGATTCAGCCATCCAAACTCCTCATTTAGGCCCAGCTCATTCATCATACATTAACAACTCTGCTGTGTATCGAATCCGCCATATCCATAATTCATGACGCAAGTGAGAAGAAAACTGAAAAACACATGGGGAATCTAGGCTAGTAAAGAATGCAAGAAAGAAACCACGGGTATAGATAGTATAGCACGACAAATCAGGGACCCAACCGAATCGCTATCAATAGAAATTCCCCGCCGGCAGAAAGCAAAACACAACCACGATGATGGCCGTAGCCAAAAACCCAGCAGTAATGGATTCCAGAACTATGCGACGTTGGATGCGAAATAGCGCCGGTTCCTCGACTATCACTTCTGCGTCGAATATCCGGTGTGCAAAGCCTCGTTTCTCATACTTTACTAACCACGGCTGGTCTTCGTATGAATTGCTGTTGTTGGCTAGCGGTTCAAAGCTCTTCAATTCTTCGCCGTCGTCGGAGAACAGTTCCCACGGGTGGAGGAGGCGATGGCGTCGGAGATGGAGGATCTGGGCGATAGTTAGTTAGGTTATCAATAAACAATTCGCATAAAGCCCACCATGCAAGTATCCCTCGTGCTTGCGACTGCGTTGGTGAGTCCCACCGACAGGAGAATTGCGGACATGGCTCTCCAGCCTGGAGCGGCAGAACTCAGTGTTATGAGAATCGCAGCAATGAGACCGCAAGTAGTACCGCCAATGGCCATAGCACGGATAGCTGTATTGCGCGGGGTATTGGAGTTGCTGACAGTCCAGCGAATGAAGTTCGGGTGGGCTTGGTATCGCAGGAACATTTCGACTGTTCCGGCGATTTGCTTAAAAGCAGACGGATGTGTGGTGTTTGCTAAGGCATGGATGAGAGCGTCTCGTTCCTTGGCTGATAGGTTTAGTTGGCGGGATCCGCCGTCCTTGATATAGATTGTGATAATGCGATCTATTTCTTCCCGGTAAGGTTGGATAGTGACTGAATTGTCAGAGACACTCTGGGTATGAGCAAGGAAAACATACATGGCTGAAGGCGATCCGCATTCTCGAACGCTTCAGCGGCCACTTCTCTAGCAGTCAGCTTTGAGTTTGTTGTTGAAGTCGGCCCAGGGTCACTGGTGATGGCCGTCGATGACGAAATCGACTTATCATCGCCGCAGGACGACGGCGGAGGCGTATTAAAGGGGTTTGGTGATAATTGGGCCGGCGATAAATCTCCTTCTTTGAGCATGGACTCAACTGTGATTCCTAGCGACTTTGGGGGTTTGCCGCCATGTATCGCCTTCATTGTCCCCTGCTTTTCGGTCCATTCTGGCGAAAGAACGAGATCCGACTGTGGAAGGGCTGCGAAACGTTTCGTATAGTCCTTGTACCACAAGTAGAACTGGAGGTTCTCGGCAGATCTCTCGATGTAAACAAGATAGTTCATAAAATCTCGCGCCGTGCATGGCTGGTGAATTAATCAATAAGGGACTATTTGGATGTCGTAAACAGACGGTTAGCAGAAACATACTGTGCAAGTATTCCCATCAATGATGTTGTCAAATGACAGGCGCTCGGGTATATTATTATTCAGGCTTGTCTTGCTAGCTCTGGTAGATTCAACATTATCTGGTCTGTAGGTCAAAGAATCCTTTGGCACCGGCACAGGGCGCCGGTAGAAGAATGAATAAACCATATAGTAATAAAATGGGTTAGCAGATAGGAGATGCATGAGAAGAACCAACATCAACAGACAGAGAGGGGGAATAAAGCCGCCATAAAGGAGAAGACAAAAATGGCTGCTGCAACCCAAGCGGAGCACTACTTGCAGGGATCTGAGAGTTGGCGAACAATATACCTTGTCAAGAGACCCTTGAAGTGACTGCTTCATCAACTTGATGGCGTCGTTCTGATTAGTGGAATGATCTAGGGGATATAGAACACCAGGCTGGTTGCGGCCCATGGTAGTAAGTGTCAAACAATGGCAGGAACCAACGAACAGGTGGACAGATTATTGGCCCGTGGCTATCAAGCCTGCATTAGCGCAGTATGGATTAATAGGACAGAGTTGTTAACTAACTCGATGATCAATTTCCCTCCTAATTCTCTACTAGCGGATGGGCCTTCGTGGTAGTGTATCGGCCATCCCCGGCGATCTCAATGTCACACTAATCTGCAGGGTCTCATCCCAAATACAATGATTTGACTTCAATAATGCTTCATCTAAGATCAATTGTCCAATTGAGACAATATAATTCCTCAGTATTTGAGGTTTCGCTCCCTTATCAGAAAGTCCGGTAAGTTTCTCGGGTCTCACCATGTGGGAACGCGAATGAGAGTTCGACTGAAGGGGATCGAAATATGAGTACATAGTCCGGAGTAGTGGATTCAAGACCCCAATGATAGTCCCAATTTCAGTCGAATCTCACTGGCTGAAGTACATAGCCGAACACATGTTCGCCTCAGAACAGTTCCTTTATCTTCCTAAAACAGACGTTTTGGGCTCAACTTTGATAGTCGGCATTCCTTCTGTGATGATCACTCCAACCTCTCGTGCTGCTGCAGTCATGAGGGAGCGTTGCTCTCCACAATGGAATTGACTTGGCTCTAGTACTCGCTAACACTGATAGGCGCACGTTGAAGCCAATTAGTCATATAGACTCACGTGACATACGAATAAAACTCAATTCGTCGGAATTTTCATCCTTTATTTTCTCTCAACAATTCTCGACTTCGACCACCATAAAAATGTGACAAAGGGTCTAGCTAACTGCCTTATGCGAGCACAACCCAGATTCTTACCGTGGCCAATCTGCTAGATTATCTTTTCTTTTTAGAATCTTCCGTAATTCCGCAGTCTCAGTCACAATCATACCGCTTCTACATATGCTAGAGCTTGCCGTTTCCAAATAGCACTAGAACGAGCAAGTGTGGACAGAGAAGCAAGAAAAATCTATCACATCTCTCGCGAGATGATCCCTGGAGGCCATCCGCTTTGACCCCATTTAACTATGGGACTGGGATGTGGTTGGTGTTATGGGGAGACACCTGTATACATGAATTGATATTGAATGAAATGGTTTTTATACCTAGCATCTTTGTCTTTTTGCTACCTCCAGTTCAGCAGTACATCCTTCTGGTATTAGGAACCGAATCCTGTCCGTCGATACTAGCACAACGTATCGGCATCTGCAAACCACTTAGCCACCGCGCAATGAGCAAGGACGGAAAAGAACGAACCAGGATGTTTCTCTACATCTGCAATCTCCTTCCTCCTCTCCCTTTTAACCCTAAAGTCCACCCCATACCGCTTATC